>BSBK01008203.1:107500-114064 GCA_027943335.1 Chamaecyparis obtusa
GTATATTATGTTCTTATGTTATGACTTGCTTTCAAATGTGATGTTTTATCTTTAGCAAATGCTTTGTGCTTGGGGATACGTATCCTCATCTATTGTAGGCTTCCAAGAGTAAGCCTAATCCTAGGGGGTTTGGATGTAGTACCTCACCCCTAGTCTGATTTTATAAATGTTATGATTACTTTAGCATGATAGAATATATGTTAGGAAATCATTAAAACTTATGATTTTACTGACCCCATACTTGCATGTGTATGGTTGATGTGTTTGTTTTACATTTTTGTTTGACATTCCTGATGTGGTTGAGGGACGGAGTCATAGTTACTTGCCTTGCGAGATCCATAGGATCAACCGATCCTCGCCATTGTCTATTATATCTCTATATATATGCACATGTTTGTCTCTTATGCAGGTTTGAAGGTATTGGGCATCGACTTCCCTTAATTGTCAAGATGAGTGTACCCTATCACTAATCTCAATGGTAAAAGAGGGGAGACAATATTCAGCTCTAAATCCTAACCTAACCCAATTATTGTCCTAAAGTAGGGGACAAGATTATGTGTTTCCACCCTTCTAAACTCATCCAATGGCAAGAGTTTACACCTATGTCCTGAGTTTGAATGTGGGTCCTTAGGTCTTTCTGATTCTTTGATTTGTGGCGTTTGGTGTGATTCCTATTTTTAGATCATTTTATTTTTAGTTGTGGCATAGTATTTAAATGGTAATTAAATAAATGGTATTTATTTGTTTAATTATTATTATTATTTTTGTATAGTTGATGCATAAATTAATTGGGAATTAATTATATCCTTTTTTGAGTGTGGTTGAAATATTTAATTAATGTGAATTAATTAAATATCTTCACTTTCGATTTATTTAAATCAAGAAATTTAACCTTTGTTTAATTAAAATATATTTATTAAATTCAGGGTTATTTTGACATGTGGTATTTATGTTAACTAAATGTTCTAATTATTAACTAATTGAATGCATTATGTTGCACATTCATAATTGATTGAAATTGAATTAATAATTAAAGTTGAAGTTTGGTTATGTGCTTTCAACTAAAGTCAAAGTGGAAAGGGAACTTTAGTTCAACTAAGGCTGAACTATGAACTGAAGTTCATTTTCATGCAAAGTCCTTTTTGGAGTTGAGTTCGAATTCATGCATGAGAAAGGAAGTTCTTTAATATTGGAGGTGTTAGCCTTTATTCAGGTACACAAGTTTTGGAGGAGGAATTTTGGAGATAGTTTTGTGACAAAAATTGGGAGACAGTTTTGGAGAGAGAGTTCTTCGAAAAGCTCAGATTTTGTTGTGTGTGAGTGATTTACACCTTCATGAAATTACAAGATTAACTAAGAACAACAAGAATTAGAGCAAAATAATCTAACAAATGCACAATTAATCTATCAACATCTAATGGATCTCTAAAATAAAGTGGTAAATGAGGCTCTCAGCTATGATCCTCACTAGTGACACTCTAAAGATGAGAATTAAGCTATATGATATGCAAATTTAGATCTATTCTATCAAATTCTAGCTCTATTTGATGAACAATCTACTATGATCAAAGCAATTTAAGCTAATTAGCAATGACAAATGATAAGTGAGTGATATGGATGCAAATTGACAGAGCTTTGCTGCAATTCAAAGATATGGAGTGGATGATTAATGCCTCAAAATGTCTTCTATTTATAGGATTTTCCCAAGGGTAGGGGGTAGAGTGAGATAACCATGGTATGCTTGGGTAAGGTCAATTAGCTTTGCTTTGTCCCTAAATTGGGGGACAAACATTTAAATGGTTTCAAAAGGCTAGACCATTTCAACAAAAGTGAGTGATTTGTGTCCATTTTGTCTCCTTTTTTACTTTGTTGAGGGAAATTATGATTTATTAATTAATTAAAGTAATTAATTTAGCCATGAAGGGTTAAGAGGTTCATTTTGATTTTTGCTTTCAACAACTATGTCATTAATTGAATTTAATCAATTTCTTAGTGTTTTGCCCCTTTTCAAGCTTTATTTAATCATTTAATCATTTAATTGAATTTTCCTTTGATTTGAATTGCCTTTGTTCCATTTATTGATTTTTCATTATATTTTGATGATTTGATTGCACCTTTTGATTGATTTAAGCCTTTTGCCAATTTTCCATGTCTACAAATGCCCCTCTTTGAGTCGATGTGCGAAGAACATCGATTCAAAGATTCCCTTAGTAATGATGATTTGATTCAGGTCCTGGTTCTGATATACCTCTGATCGTTCTGATTGATGTACTTCCTAATGATGATGATGTGCCTTTGATGATGGTGCTGATATGATTTTGATGCCTCTGATATGATACTGATCTGATATGGGTCTTGGGTTCACTGATAAAGGTCCTAGGTTTATTGATAAAGGTCCTGGGTTGATTGATTGCTGATATGTTGATAGGTTTGATATGATAGCAGATTTGATATGAAACTGATATGAAATTGATATGATATGATACTGATATGATATGCCCCACTAATAAATGTTTTTGATGTGATGCCAATTTGATACTCTGATGCCCCCTCAGAAATAAAACATATTGAGTCCTTTATTTGAAAGATTTTGATTGTTTGGTCCAATATGTTTTCATTTCTGAAAAATATTGATGATATGCCATGACTCACAATTTGCATATCCAAGATAGATAAGTCTATTGTAGTTAGCAAAACAAGTGATTATAATAACAAGATAATGGTACCAATGAATGTGATTTGTTAATCTGATAGGATAGTAAAAACTGATATGGGATAACTGATCAATGTGAAAACTGATACAGTTGATAGGATAAATCAATCAATGTGAAAACTGATATGATTTGATACTGATGCTTCGTTCTCAGGACATAGAGACATGAACAAATGGTATGGGGTGTGATTGCTTGATACTTTGATAGGATTGATTGACATAAGATGATTCACTGATATAGAATACTGATATGATTCCCTTGATTTTCCAAACAGGCACATTTCTGTAAATGATTATATATATATACGAACCTTAGCTTCTTGGCTATTTGAATTTAAGTCATGGGTTTGACCTAGCTAGAGAGTACATGTTATTGAGATGATTGATTATGGAGCTCCTTCTGTTTGTTGATATTGTATCATGATTCAGTTATTGATCAGGACTTGGATGTATCAATTTTGATGACATTGTATCTTTGATTAGGACAAAGTTCATGGATCTTTGATATTATGGACACTTATGATTTATGGACTTTCCTTGATTCTTGATTGAATGACCCATTTTATGATTGATCAAGATTTCAATTGAATGAACCCCCTTTTCCTTTGGAAAAATACTACAAACAAATGCCCATGCAATTAATCTAACATGATAATGCAATGCAATGCAGCTAAGTGTCACTAGCTTTTAGCCAAATAAATGCCTTGAGGATAAATTTTCATCATTGAGCATTTTGGGATCAGAAAGCAAGTACAATCACCACTACCCACTGACATGATGATAACACCCTTTTGGAAACTAGTACAACCCACACTAGTCGAATAAACCACTATGAGAATATGAATACCAGTTTCAATGAATCAATGTTGCATAAACAAGCAAAGGGTCAACCTTCCACCCTATATGAAAGTCCTCGATGGTTCTTTGATGACCATGTCGTTAGATGAATTCACATAAGTTGTTGGATATCCCCTCAAGATAGTCACTCAAAGATAAGAAAAATATCATGTTTCCATCATCGCCAATCTAGTCGAACATCATCGATTAGCTAAAAAGATGTGATAAAAATCAATGTAAGTAAAGATCATCAAAAGAAAGCTTCAAGTGTTTTGCATTGTTTCATGATTTTCAAAAAGTATTTCCAAGCATTCTGATCTTTTTAAAGTGTTTTGTGAATTTTTAATCCCAAATAATAAAGTCAATGAATGCTCATGGATCAAGTTGTGGTAATTTGAATTCTTGGTTAGTGAACAATGATATCCATCAAAGGTTCATGAAAATCTTCTTCTCTCTTCTGAAACTCTGATAATTCCCTCTCTGATGTGTGACCGACTATAGCACTATTGAATCCTTTTGAAGTTAATGCCTTGCTTCATGTGAATTCATGCATGTTTGCTGAAATCCACTGATTAAGATCAAATGCCCCAGTTGGATAGAAAAAATGTTGGACTTGGACAAACTTCTAAAATATTACCGAAGCTTGGTTTATGCAAGATGCATCTAGAAAGCACTTCATGCTATCCTTTTTACCCTCTCTCAACAAGATCACATTGGTTTTCCCCCAATGTCTTAGCAAGATATAGGACATGAAGGATGGATTTTCAAGCTAATGGATTAGAGATGGAAAGGCTATGATAGAAGAAGTACGAGAATGTGACCCATAGGACTATCTCCTCAAGAGCACCCAAGCTAAGGAAAAAATGATATAGCAATGTGAAGCATGTTTTGGATAAGCCATGAAAGTCAATTATGAAATATTAGATAGCCTATAGGATAACGATTTGCTACCATGAAAAGGAGTGATCCAAAAGAGTGGACATGTCAAGAAGTTTTTGATAACAATTTTTTTTTTTTTCATCTTGATCAAGACCAAGGGTCAATTTGGGTAAGATGTGGATAAGATAACATAATCATGATAAAGGAGTGATGGAGGCTATGACAGGATGTTTTTGGGATTATGAAAAAACTATCAAGAATGATGAAGGTGAATTTGGGATAAGCAAGATCATGATAGGGTAACATGGATGCAGCAAGTACATAAGTTGATGGAAAGGGTAACGGATGTCAAGATACTCAATGCTCATGGATGTGTTCAACCTTGTCAAGATGAAGGTGATAGAGGAAATATGAATGAAAGTGAGGTAAATGATAGGAAGATGGAAGATGGCATGGATGAAACTTACCCCCAAGTGTAGAGTGCAAGAAGGAAGAATTACGCATGACGCCTGTTTGCTAGGTTTTCATCATGGTACTTGTCTAAGGTGCCACAAGAGTGGTTTTCACCCTAGATTTATTTATTTTTATTTTTTGCTACCAAGGTGCCTATTGCTAGGTTTTCACCAAGGCACTTTTTCTCTTTTTTCATTTTTTTCTTTTTTTTCTTTATTTTTTTCTTTTTTTGTATTTTTCAATATTTTCCCAACCATTAGAATCTTTGGACAATGCTCCTCTGAAAGATATTGCTATAATAAACCATGGGTATGACTAGGATGCTCAAAGGTATTGATAAGAGGGATGGAAGTATGGAAAGTATGCATTGGAAAATGAATGTGAGGATAAGAAGAAGGTATGTTGTAGATGGGAATGTTGGCAAGATAAACTTTGACACACACTTTGAAGAGTGGTGGAATGATGGAGGAACAATAGATGACAGAGGTAAGGGATCTTTTTGAGGTAGTGGATTTTGGGATGTAAGAAGATGAGGATGTTTGGAAGGAGATGGAATGGAAGCCTTTGGAAGCTTGAATGTCAATTTTGATTCTTCTTTTGTGTGCAAGTCTTTCAACAATGACTTGGGAATCCACATATTCTTTTATTTTTCTTTCTTTTGGAATGCTTTTGAATGCATTTCTTCAATGAGGGATTTAGGAACACACATTTTATATTTTTTCTTTTTTCTTGATGGACCTTTGCGGCCTTTTGGATATTTCATTTTTCTTTTCATTCACATGTCGATTAGATGGGACATTGTGATTTTTATGCACATATGGATTCCTTGGATTTATAGATTTTTATGTTGCACATCAAAATTGCTTCCAAAAGACTTAGGAATTGTGGATGAATAGGAATAATATGGATGGTTCATATGGATTGGTGTTTGGACATTCTTCAAGTATGTGTGTCTTTGTTAATCTTGATACATGGTAGGGTAAGTGAATGGATAACTAGGGATGATAGGAATAGATAATGGAAGAATATATGGACCTAGTATGGATGGAAGGGAATGAAGACTTTTGTTTTGGGACATAGGCACCCAAAATGGATTTGGAGGATAGTGGAGGTATGTGGTTGTATTTGAATGGAGGGATATAAGGTGTGAAAGGGATATCAATATCTTTGGAGGAGCTCCATCACCAACATTCTCATCTTTAAGATTTATCTTTATACTAATAGGCTCATGAGTAGCTTTGATAGGAACACATTTGATAGGATCAACTGCAGCTTGAAGGGATTTATTATCTTGCAAGGGATTTGGAAGAATGATGTTTTCTTGAGGTGAACATGGAGGAATATGACAAGGAAATGATGGGATGCTTTGATCTTGACAAGGATCTTCAAATTGTGTAGCGAAGGTATTTTTCTCTTGATTTTCAATATGCTCATTGGAAGTTATGGAAGGGATATCTTGATCCTTGCTCAGGAAGTGGAGAAGATATGGAACTTGGAAGGGTACTTTGTTCTTGGAACGGAAGGATATCATCTTGAAAGCATGAAAGAATGCAAGGGGATCATCACAAGGTTCAAGGGATATGGGACCTTCATCAATATGGGAGGGGTTTGTATATAATCTTGATCTTGATCTTGATCTTTATCACTATTTGTTTCTTTTCTCTTTGGATTATCCTCTTGAC
>BSBK01008204.1:0-55000 GCA_027943335.1 Chamaecyparis obtusa
AGCGTGCAAAGTGTGTGCGGACCTACACACACAAACTCACAAAAAGAAACTATGCAAGGAAAAGAGAAAATGCTAAAAGACAAGAGAAGGGAAGGGAGAGGCGAGAAGCACCGCACCCAGGGAGGGGAAGGGGTCATGTCAGGAGGGGGGGGGGGGGGGTTCATAACTAGAAGGATAAGGAAGATCCTCTAGCTGGAAGGATGAAGGGGAATGCGGGGGGTTCACCACTAGAAGGCCACGGGAGATCCTCAAGCGGGAGAGGGCGAAGGGGGAACAGGGAGGGGAGGGGAGGGGGCGAAGAGGGTACGCAACGGAAGGGAAAAAACTAACAAGACTAGGAAGGTGGGTCAAGATGCTGGAGGTTTCTAAGGGAAGATAGCAATGGATGCCAAGAAATGCTTAAGCTCCAACCATCATCTCGATTGAGGTTATAGGGGTTGTTGTTGATTTCAATGGCTTCCTTGAGCTTCCTTTTAAAGAAATTTTCCTCCTTGAAGACAACTTGAGTATCCTCTAAAAAAATGTGATGTTTAGTGGAAGAAGAATGCTTAGCTAACGAGAACTTGAGAACATGCTCATGCTTGATATCGACAGCGTGCTCTTTGATTCTGGTGTTGAAGGAACAACCGGTTTCACCTATGTAGGGAGTGCCATAAGAACACGTGATCTTGTATACCCCTGACTCTGAAAGACATCTCTAGGGTCTTTGATAGGGGGAACATGCTTTCTTAAGGTGGACAAGGGCTTGAAGGCAACCCGCACACCTTTTTTGCCCAAGATCTTAGAGATCTTATGAGAGATACCTACTACATAGGGAATGGAAATGAAAGAGGGAGCCTCAGGTGGGGCGGGAGGCGGGTTGGAGGAGGAAAGAAAGAAGGATTTTTCTGAGTGGAAAATTTTGGAGATTTGTTTGTCTGTATAACCATTCCACTTGAAAACTTGATGGAGATGTGTGAGCTCCTGGTCTAAAGTATCAACATCACAAATCTGGTAGGCTCTTAAGGCTAGAGTTTTAAGGATGTTGACCTTTTGGCTAGGGTGGTGGTGGGAGGAAGCGTGAAGGTAAAGGTTAGTGTGGGTGGCTTTACAAAAAAACCCGACAACCTAGGGAGCCATTTGGTTTTTTGAGGATTGAGACATCAAGGAAAGGCAAGTGGTTGTACACATGAACTTTCCATGTCTAATTTTTATTGCAAAAGAGCTTTCCATGCTATATTTTAATGGTAGAATGCGTGTCTAGCGAGACATGATTCAAACTCGTGACCTCCTCAAATTGACTGCTCAAGACTAGTCTGTCATCCGCACAAAAGGCGGGTTTGCAGACGGGTCCCATGGTGGGTTTGATCATGTAAAATGTGGCATGTTTGATTTCATTAAAAGAAAAAGAGGAAGTCAAAATTTCATTTTATAGTCTTGAGTTACGAGACCAAATTCAAGCAGTCTAAAAATGGAAGAAAATTCTTAATTATGACCCTATGATTTGCCTTATTAACCTTTTGACCTAATTTCCTTACATTTTTTTCCATGCTCTATGTTTAGTTACATTATTGTTACTTTTATCAAATAATTTTGCCAAGAGTACGACAATAAGATTTAGAAAAATGACTACTTTATCCTAATTTTGCCAAGAGTACGCCAATGAGATCTAGAAAATGACTACTTTATCCCATGTGACTTTTTCCTATTTAATGCCATGTTGAGTCACTATTTGAATTCATGGTGGATTGATTCAAAATATTTACCTTTACCCTTTGTTTTGTTTGTGTTAACAAGGCTTTGACTATGTGTATGTCAATCTATTGACATGATAGGTGTGTTGCACTATGGTTGTTGATCATAAATTGATCTTAAGACATGCTTTAGCCCATCCATTAGCAATATATTGCCAAGATTTCAAGGCATGACAATTTTTGGTAAAATCTAATTAATGAAGTGCACGCATTAATATAGAAATACCATCAAAAAATGCAAAAGTTGTTTTCTTGATTGTCAAATGTGACATATGTCAACTTAATCAATGGGCAACATGAATTTTAGGGAGACTATAAATGGACCATCGGAAATAACTTATGCCATTGGTTAATCAACTAGAAAAGAGCCCATTGTTAGTTTAATCTAAGTCATTGATTTGTATGCATAGGAGATCATGATCCCTTGATCATCTTCATAGTATAATCAAGGGAAAAGGGAAAGACATGAATTACTAAGTAGACCATGGGTTAACTTGCATTGTTAACCTCTTTAAAGGATATGGTGAAGACAATATTTATTTAAGTTTTCCCATATTTAACATATAACCTTAAAAATCATATTGATTATATTTGAATTTAAATATGTGCTTTCCTATAATTTAAGATCAATTTTTTGTTCTCACATATCTTAAATCTATCGCACGTGTTATCTCATTCAGTTAATTTTCATTAAGAAAGTGGAAAAATTTAGTTGGTTAACATATATATTGCACAATTAAATAATATTCAGTAACCTTATAAGAAGGTTGGGAGTGAAATATGTACTAATATCCCCACTATGCTAGTTCTTAAATCATTTTACCATGACTCAACTAGGAAAATACTTGATTTACAAGGAGCCCATCACATTGCATATGCTCCTAAATTAGTTACACTACTTTATCTGTAATATTTAATTTCTCTATATATATTTTCAAATTGTTGACTTCTTTTTAAAATTTAAATATTAAACTTATGGTATTAATTTGTTAACATTTTTTAATTGACAATCATATAATGTGAGCCAAAAGGTAGAAGTTAGCTTTATGAAAGTCACACATCATGACATAAATTTCACATGGTAGACAAACATAAATATATTTTCCACTCAAGTCTATAGTAATTGGTGACATGAATCCACGAGTTATATTTAAATACAACTTGCTCACATTTGATAGTTATGTTAATGTAAAGCATCAATAGGTGTGCAACTTTTTTGAAACTCGCGCATAAATATTATACATTTATTGTGAAAGTTGAAACTAAATACAACTTTATTGAAATCAATAATAATTGACAATATTAATTTAAAATTCAATAGTTGCAATAAAGTGAGTATGAGTAAGCGTTACTTGTTTCAATGTAATTCTTGTTTGAATAATGCAACTTTTACTAGATTTTATATCCACTTTTATTTGAACTATAAATAGAGGCAATGTATTTCTACAGCCATACTTAAATAATGTATCTTCTATTTGTAAATTGAACTTAGGGGTAAATTCTATGAATTAAAATATAACTTCTATGTAAATCAAAGATAATTAATAATAGCAATAATAGGCATGTGTGAATATAAGTAGTAATATTATGCAATGACAATGCTAATATGAATCAAAAGTAACATTGTTCTTATTTCTATATGAATCATATTGAAGTAATGCATCTTATACTTGCAATTTAAAACCACACATGAATATTAAACTTATAAGTACAAGCAAAATCTAATTGTTACTTCTACTTAAAACATGAACCATATCCAATATAACATGTACTCACAATCTGTGATAACATTGAAGCAAAAGCCACCTCTAACATAACTTACACTAATTTAACTTTAATGCAGGAGTAACAACTAGTATAACTCATAATCACAATATATATTACTTTTGATGTGAGAGCCACACCCATTATAACTTACACTTAAATTTAGTTATATATGACCATTTAATAAACTCACACTCATGAACTACAATATGTTGATCCAAACGTGACATCCAATATAATTTACTCTTATAAGTAGATGTAACTTGCAATTATTTTCTTACACACTTCTAAAAAAATTTAAAATGTCTTTACCACAAAGTTCTCTTATATGGCTTGAATAAGAATTCCTAATTATGACTCTATGAATTGCCTTATTAACCCTTTAATAACCTGATTTCCTTACAATTTTTTTCATGTAAGCTATGTTTTTCTTATCAACAAAGTGTACATGTTAATATATAGAATTACCATCAAAACATGAAAACATTTTTTCTTGATCATCAAATGCGACATGTCAACTTAATCAATGGGCAATTTGAATTTTGGGATGATTATCAAAGAGCCATTAGAAATAACTTATGTCATTGGTTAATAAAATAGAAAAGAATCCAGCATAGTTTAATTTATATCATTGTTTTGTATGGGTAGGAGATCATGATCCTTCAATCATCTTCGCAATATAATCAAGGCAAAAGGGCAAGACATGATCTACTAAGTAGAGCATGGACTAATTTGCATCATTTATTTAACTGATAAGAAAAGATAATACTCAATTAAGTTTCCCCATATTCAATATCTAACCTCAATCTTATCAATTATGTTTGAATTTACATATGTCTTTTTCTAATATTTTAAGATCAATTTTTTATTCTTGTATATCTTTAAACTATTGTACGTAGTATTTGGGGTATGATTCATTCAAATTGTTTCATTAAGAAGGTGAATTTTTTTATTTAATTAATATAACCATGACATAACTAAATTGTATTTTGTAACCTTGTAAGAAGGACACGAGTGAAATATGTACTAACGTTCCCACTATGCTAGTTTTTAAATTATTTTAGCATAACTCAACTAGAAACATGCCTGATTCACAAGGAGCTCATCACATAGAATATGCTCCTAAATCAATTGTAGTACTTTAACAATAATTATCTAGCTTCTATATATATTTTTAAATTGTTGACTTTACTTTACTTTAAATTTTAATTGATGACATTAATTTATTAACATTATTTAATTGACAACCATATTAATATGAGACAAAAGGTGGAAGTTAGCTTTATTAAAGTCGAACATCATGACATAAATTTCACATTGCAAACAAATAAAAATATATTCTCCACTCAAGTCTATAGTAATTGGTGATATTAACCCAAGAGTTATATTTATATACAACTTACTCATATTTTTTTGATAGTTATGTTAATGTAAAGCGTTAATAAGTGATTTTTTTTCTAATTCACACATGAATAATTTAGTTTATTATGAAAGTTGAAACTAAATACAACTTTATTGAAATCAATGATAAATGACAATATTGATTGAAAAGTCAATAGTTGCAATAAAGTGAGTATAATTAGGTGCAACTTATTTCGATGTAAGTCGCACTTAAATAATGTAAACATTTCTTTAAACTAAAATATAACTTCTATTTAAATAAAATAAATTTAATAATATTAATACAAGAGGTACATCTAAATACAAGTAATAATATTATGAAATGGATATGCTAATATGAATTAAAAGTAACACGACTTGTTTCTACATGAATCACATTGAAGTAGTGTATCTTATAGTAGCAAGTTCAAACCATACATGAATAATAAACTTCTCAGTAAAAGAAAAATCTAAATGTAACTTCTACTTAAAACAAAAACTGCATCCAATACAACGTGTATGCACAATCTATGATATCATCGATGCAAGAGCCATCTCTAACATAACTTACACTATGTTGAATTTGATGTAAGAGTCACATCTAATGTAATGTACAATCACAATCTATGTTAGTATTGATGTGATGACCACACCCATTATAACTTACACTTAAGTTAGTAATATAAGATCCATTCAATAGACTCACACTAATGAAATATGATAATGCTAATCCAAAAATAACATCCAATATAACTTACACTCCTAAGTAGATGCAACTTGCAATTATTTTCTTACACACTTGTTAAAATTCTAAAATGACTTTGCTACAAGGTTCTCCTCCCATATGGTTTCTGTAAGAATTCTTTTTCTATTGCATATAAAGTTTCAAAACAATAGTGTTAAAAGTGATTACAGGGGGGCTGAATAGAATTATAGCCAAATCAAAAAAACTTGCTCAAAAAACTATAGTTGTCATCTCGGTAGATACATCATAAACTAGCTATATTAATACTACGATGCTATGGATATCATTCTTCAGGAGCATCATGATCTGCATCTGATTCATTGGAGTCTAGTGAAACAATAGTGTAGCCTATGATCTCATGAGCACCAAATATGGGATTAGTCCTGGTCCCTACAGAGTTGGCTGCCATGGCTGTCATACTTGCTCTCTCTTCTTCCACTTTCAGATGGAATTCTATGAGGTAGCTGCTGAAGACTATATCCTCTTTCCTGGAGGTGTAACCATGTGTTATGTCCCTTTTCTCAATGGTGCCCCTGCCATCTTGGAGGATCTGGAGGAACTTACTTTCCTTCAATTTTATCATTTTCGTGACCTACAAGGAGATATCAGTGTATGTGAGTCTCTTGAGAGACTTAGTAAGATTCCAGTCCTTCCCTGAAAACACATCATCATTCCTAGCCTTCCAAATAGCCCATAATATAATTGAAGAAAGAATAGTCCAGAAAGTATTGCAAAACTTGATGCTATTGATGTTTCTAGAAATAATGTTCAACACATGAAAATGCTTATTAAAACTGATACCGAACATTTTCCAAATTTCAAAAGCAAAGAGGCAATCAAAGAATACATGAGGGATGGATTCTGGTTGCCTACAGACTGAACATGGGTTAGGTTCACCCCCTAGCTTCTTGAAAGGGAGATTATGCAGGAATAGACACCACAAGAAACAAGAGATCTTAGGTTCCATAGGCCTCGACCAAAGGGCAACAAAGTATTTGTTCCAATCCTGGGAGGGGATATCCAGGTTCCACTTGTTATTAGTGTGGCTTAATGATGGTTGGGCTGACAATGATTTGCTGGTAAAGAAGCTTGCTCTTGATCAAATGGAGGGGGGAGGCATCAAACCAAGTGAGGTGATAGGAGCAATTTTTAGGGGAACAACATGAGGAAATATATCCTATGGAATGAAGGACCGAAGTGAGCACAACATAGGTTCTCTTCTGCATATCTAGGAGATTAAATTCTGAGGCTAGGTGGTCCCATGAAAATCATACTCCCTTCACAAAGAATATCACCAAAGGTTTTGATACCTTTATCCACTCACTTCCTTGCAGAGCAGCCTTGGAGCAAGGCCAGAGGCTTACCATTAAGTGAGAGGTTCCACCATACAGACTTCTCTCCAAAAATCTGCCCACCAATCTCCATAGGACTTGAGGTGCTGATAAATTGTTTAGCCACCCCCCAACTTTTCCATATGGCTTTGAACACATTCGAACCGTAGACCCTTATTTTACACTTCAAACCCAATACATTTGAATAGCATAGGCCACACCAGTGTTTGTGTTTGGTAGGGTGTGCCCTTAGCAAGTTTTTCCTAATAAGAACCTTCCACGGTTCATCACCCACTGCTGCTTTAGCAATCCATTTCACTGCTAGTGTATATCCTTGTGTTTTCAGATCTTTGAACCCCAGTCCACCCCAGTTTTTGTTCATTATGCACCATTCCCAGGAAACAACATGTGTTTTCCTATTTCCTTTGCCATCAGCCCAAAGAAAGTCTTTGGTGAGCTTTTGGATTTGGTTGAACTAGAAGTGGTTGAAGAGCCATGCAGAGGAGTACACTGGGTAGGAGGACATAATTTTTTTGCACACTTGTACTTTCTTGGGGAAGGAAAGGAGGTGGTCATTCCACTTGTTAAGCTTAGAGAGGATTCTATCTTTAATCCATGCCCACATGTCATTGATATTAGGGTCGACCGCAAAAGGTATGCCTAAGTATCTGACAACATGCTTAGGTCCTCTCCATTCAAAACCAAATTTATTCCACCAGCTTGGAGGATGTTCAGACCAACCTAGCATTATGGATTTGGTGACCAAGATCTTACTGCCTAAGGCCTGGCAGAATATCCCTAGTTTATCCATGAGTAGGGTCATGTTATTTTCATCAATACTGATTAGAATTGTTGTGTCATCTACAAACTATACATTTGAGACTTCTTGTCCATTGGGGACAGATATGCCTTTAATCCTGGGAGAGAGGGAGTCATCTTTGAGAAGGTAGTGAAGAGAGTTTTCTGCTATGAAAAAAAGTGAAGGGGCTAAAGGGCAGCCCTATCTTATAGATCTGGTAAGTTCAAATAATTTTGATCTTACTCCATTAACCTCTACTGCTGCCATTGCCCCAACTAGTAGGGTAGAGACCATCTTGCAGAAGAGACTTGGGAAGCCTAGACTATCCATCATACAGAGGATAAATTTCCACTCTATTCTGTCATAGGCTTTCTCATAATCAATTAGAAGCATAGAGTAGTTTTGTCTAGATGCCTTGGCCCAGTCTAGAGCTTTCCAATAGGTCAGAAGGTTCTCTAGAATGTATCTACCCTTTACAAATCCTATTTGAGTACTATTAACCACTTTAGGGAGGATTTTCACTAGCCTAATAGCAAGAGTTTTGGCTATAACCTTATATCCTACATTTAGTAGGGTGATGGGCCTCCAATTCTTAATCAGTAGTCTGTCCCCTTCTTTGGGAATAAGTTTAATGAGACCTACATTAAAGGAGGGGCCAAGGGTACCCACTTCAATCGCCTCTTGAAAGGTATTGTAGATATTCTGACAAATCTAGTCTATGTTACACTTATAGAACTCAACAATGAGCCCATCTAGGACCTGGTGCTTTGTTCATTGGCCATACTTAGAATAGCACCTCTAATTTCATTGAGAGAGATCTCTTTGCCCAACACCTCAACATCTTCCTCACTGATTCTTCTTGGGACAATACTCTTGATCTTTTTCCTGGCCACCTCCATGCCACTAGAATCTTCTGAAGTAAATGGCTCTCTATAAAATTTAGCAAATGTGTTTACTATCCCCTCTTGCTCAGAGATAATTCTATCTTCATCTCTGATAGTTGTAATCTTATCTCTAACCTCTTTCTTTTTGATAGTTTGAAAGAAGAATTTTGAACCCTTATCGCCCAAAATTAATCCAGTTGGCTTTGGCCCTAATCTTGGCTCCTTAGTTTTGATAGCCTAAAGCTACCGTAGTGAGTCTCTACAATGCATGACTGTCTCTAGGTGATGAGGATTGTAGGGGTCATCTTGGATTTGGGCCTCGGCCACCTGCAATTCCTACACTAACTTAACTTCTCTCCACCTACCATCTTTAGCTCTCTTCCTCCCTACCACCCTTAAGCATTTCCTGCCATGATCTAGTGGTCTGGTTCTACTTATCAGCCTCTGAGTCATGGTGGGCAATATTATAATTGAACTAGGCTATAATCTTGACTACTACTAACACATCTGGGTCTTTAGAAGGGAACAATTAAGGGCAAATCCTATTTTCTTATCTGAAGCAGGGACCTGACCATTTATCAGCTGAAATGTGGAAACAATGGGGTGGTGGTCTGAAAGGAGAAAGGGTGAACTTTGACACAATTATCATCTAGCTGGGGGTGGCAACTAAGAAGGTGCTTGTTGATATAAAATCTATCTAGTCTGGAGTAAATCCTCTTGTCTTCTCTTTGAAATTGGACCAAGTGAACCAAATGCCTTTAGAGTCAGCCTTTTTGCCTGCTAGGGGATCAAATAGGTTCAGTTTGGAAACCATCCTATTCTAGAAAGTCATTTCATTACCTTTCCACTCAAATCTCATTCCTCCTACTTTATCTTGAGCCCTCTTAATCATGTTGAAGTCTCCTGCATTGATCCAAGGAATGTTATCCAGTTTCAGAGATCCAATTCCACAGGTTGCTCCTAGAGCTATGCTCATTGGGGGCATAGACTGGAGCATATACCAAAGGATTGGCCTTCATCTTCCACAACTAACCATGCTGCTCTATTACAAGGAGAGGATCCCCACTTATGTACCTTTTCCCTCCACCTAGGTCCTACTAGGATTGAAGTTCCCCCTCTCCCCTTTTGATGCTTAGGTGGAGAAAGCATTTGCATCTTTCCAAATGCACTTAAGGGCAATGTCTAATGAGAAACCTACTGCTTTAATTTCCTGCAACATAAGGAAGTCAATGGCTCTATTCTGGCATAAAAAACTCTTAACAATGTATTTCCTATCCGAAGATTCAAGTCCTCTAACATTCCATGAGGCACAATTGACTGTCACAGGAATATCAAGCATTGGGCTCCAAGGGAGCCTTGAAATTTTGAAAGCACTGGGGGATACCTTTCTTCTAAAACTTGGACGGCTTACATTGCCACTAACATTTGGAGGCCTTCCCCTCTTCCTTTTGGTGCCACCTCTTCCATCCAAATTATTATTCCTAGCTTCCTTATCCGGAGCAGAGGTAGAGAAGATAACATCTCCGAAGCTTCATTCCTCAATTGATCTGATACAATCTCTCCCTCTTCAAGGCCTAAACCTTCTTTTTGTTCCACCTCCAAACCTATCTCAGATGGTGGATAGGAATGGTGGCATATTCCTCCTATTCCTCCAATAGGGAGAATTCCCATAATCTGGGGAGGGGGAGGGATCACCAAAACTGAGCGATCCTTCGAGATACCTGAGGGAGAAAGAGTAGTCTTTGGAAGAGTTTCTTTAATGGGGGAAACAGGGGGAAGTGAAAAACTGCTAGGGCTACCAGTCCTCTCCACTAGGGTCAACAAGGCGGGAGGTGGAGCAGAAACAAGTTCATTACCTAGAAGAGGGACATAATATATCTTCCACTTCTACTTAGGGTTAGATTTCATCATAGAGGCCTTTGATTGAATCCTCTCTAGTGCTATCTATTATGCATTTTTATTTATGGGTTTAGGAGCCTCCGTTCTAATAGTATGTTTCAACCCAAAATCTAGGTCCTTTGTCAGCGGTAAATCCTTAAGAACTTCAGAAGCTATAGAGGTGGTTGGGGGGGGGTGCAGGGGGGTCTTGAATTGCCCTTTGAGTTTGTCAAGGGTTGTGATAATGGCTGCTGAATCTTGTTGCTAGTTGCCAGAAGACTAATTCGTAGGTTATTGGATTCACCTCCATTATTATGGTCGGGGGTGGGTACAGTAGTAGGTTGGGGAGGAGAAATAGAATCAGGTTTAGAGGAATCAATCTTCTGCTCCGAAGCTTGATCTCTCTTACTCAAAATGGGGCAATCCTGCTTCTTATGCCCTTCCTTCCTACACAAATAGCAACTGTTAACCCCTCCCATAAAAATAATAGGGCAAATGGATGGAGAAGCACCAAGGTCAAATTGCAGGGTTTTGGGGAGGTCAACACCTGGTTTGAGGGAAATAAGAACCCTAATATCCATGTGGGGGATAAGAACATTGGAGTGATCGACTCTCAATACTTTGCCAACTGGTTCAAGGGCCTGCAGAATGAGGTTGAGTAAATATGGTGGGATATTCTCGACAACAATCCACCTAGGGCTTGACAGGGTAAGGACTTCACTGTGTGAGGCTTCTTGTGACCACGGGATGGCTCTGAATTCAAAGGGACCAACTTTCTAGTATCTCTTATCCACTATAGCCTTTTGGGCCTTAGAATCACACAAAAAAAATATGAATAAACCTTTCTGAACCATCCTGCAATAAGAGAATTGAAAACCCTAGTCTATGGCTCCAAACACGCTGAAACCAGTCATTAAGAAAAGCCCTAGAAGGAATTCTCAAAACATCAATAGCAACAAAAAAAATTGTGGTGTCTCTTAGTCTACCTTTTTCCAATTTTATCGTAGAAAGCATTTGGGGATTAGGTTTGATAACCATCCTAGCGGGTACCGAAATCTTACTTCCAACTCCTGTGACTGGTTCTATGGCTTTTTCAATTGTTGAGATGAAAAGAGCCCCCTCCGAAAGTGCCCTCTCATCCTGGATGACTTCTTTGAAGGACTTTGGCATCCCTAGGATTTTTCACTCTCCATCTGCAACAACAAAATTCTCTGCTACTTCTGGAACCGCCAAGTTGATCGCTGCCTTAGGAACTTCACTATAGGAATCAATGGCTTTGCTAGGGGAAATGACTTTGATGGGAGCCTTAATAGCCTCCTCCTTACGGCCTCCATTAAGGCAGGGGAAGTTAATGTCATTAACTTCCCAGGCGAGATAGACACCATTAAGGTAGTCCCTTCCACACGCGTGAGAGGCTCTGAGAGTAAGGTAAACTCTAACCCTAGTTGTAGAGCAAAAAATTCACTTCCCCCTTTTTTTTTCCGGGTGTCATTTCCTTTGTGTAAGAATTCTTAATTACTATGCTTTGCTTTATATGCCCTTTAACCTTATTTCGTTACAATTTGTCCATGTGGGCTATGTTTTAGTTACATGGTTGTTACCTGATCAAATAATTTTTCCAAGAGTACTTTGATGAGATATAGAAACATGACTACTTTATCCCACATGACATTGCTTATTTGATGCCTTATTAAGCTCATGTTTTGGATATGTGGTGGATTGACTTAAAATACTTACCTTTATGTTTCATTTTGTTTGTATTAACAAAGCTTTCTCTGTGTATGCAAATCTACTAACTTAATATATATTATTTTGTAATACCCTGCGAGGTAACCTAGGAGAATTAACCTAAAACATGCTACTAGGTTTATAGAATAATTTTTTTTCTTAAGAGTTTAAAAATAATAATGAATAAAAAAGCATAAGAAATATAACATAAAGATAATGCATACTCATAAGTATAACTCATTAACATATTAAAAGTCTCAAGGGTTCCTTAACGTAGAATTACGTAAATATAAATTAATCTATTAAGTACAATAACCATTCAAATAAAGTACATCATCTCATAAAAGAATACCCAAATACAACTGAACCATAAGGTATACATGATAACCCACATCCATTGCACAAGTCATAGGGTATGTAAATATAATCTAAGTACAAGTATAATATAATAAATAAAAGATAAGAGTGAGTCTCCAATGATAAACAAGAAGATACAACCGCTACAAGGATCATCTAGCACTGGTACGAGGACGTCAGAATCTCAAATGGTAAAGGAATCACTACCACCTGACCATGTGGAACCAAACGTCCACTCCCACCATGATGAGGAGATAACAACATATCTCACTTGGATAACAAACACGAACAAGCAACACAATACAACACCTAGGCAAGGGATCCTGAAATCTCTCTATCTCAAAAAGGTACAACACCAACTGCAAAGATAAAACATACTCAACCAAAGGAAACCAACACATGTAAGAAACCTAAGATGTATAAAGGGAAGTGTCATCACATGAGTCAACTCTAAGGTTATTCTAGTAGTCTCTCTAGACCCCAACACCCTAGTGACTCTATGCGGTATTAGTAACCCTCTCATACATATGAGGTACCATTAACTATGTTATAGCTAGTCCATGCAGGAGGCAAGCATCTTCCCACTCTCATCCTAGTCAAGACCTCAATCAAGTATTCATGCATGGGCGAGACACACATTATCTTATTAATTTATTTTAAACTCTCAATGTATTTAAACTTTTTCATGTTATTATGTAACTTGTAAAGGATACCTAGGTAGCGACTTTTGGGCTCTGACGCCTCAAAGACAAGCCACTTCCCATCTATACACTCAGATAACCTACCCTAATGCTCTAACCAAAATAACAAAGAGAAGAATGAACCAATACCACAAAAGATTCTCATAAATCATGATAATCACCAAAGTAAAATAATGGAGCATAGTAGAGAATAACACATCCTATACAAGGATCAGATTGTCCATCTCAATATAAACATTACCAAAGATCATCCATCCCACAATGGATATCTTAATAAAAATAATAACAATACTCATAGTCTTATATCACAAGGCCAATGATAATCACAATATCAATGACATTCATCTCCAAACATGAAGTAACATAACCCATAAAGATAATCATCAAGAACATCGAACAATCATAGTAGAGAACATAAGGTGACCAAGTAAATCAAACTTAATCATAATAATAGTCATCGCCTTTTTAGTCAAATGATATAAAGATCAAGACACAATACAACATACAAGATCACTTACAGATATTACATAATCATACATGATCCAATCGAGACTTCAAAATGGTTATAAAGACTCTCCACATAAAATCAAAGATCAACAAAAAAAAACACTTCAAAGCCTCTGGTATACAATTTCTAAAAGTCAATGTAATCTCCCTAAATAAACAACATAAAACAAGACAATAGAATATACCAAGTAGTCAAACCATAACACAAGCCTATGTTGTTTAAGAACAGTCAATTTTGTTTACTAAAGTTTAGTTTGACTTATTAAGAAAACGTTCATTTAAAATCTCATGCATATATACTTCTTAAATAAGTATTGAAACAAAATCTCCATGCATATCAAAATACCATGTATTTAATAATAAAACAATGTTATTAATTTTCTAAATATAAATATAAATGAAAACATTAATATTAAAATCTGCATGTAAAATAAATCAATTAATATTTATTTATTAATTAATTTTCTTTTTTTGAAATAAATAAATAACAATAATATATATATATATATATATATATATATATATATATATATATATATATATATATATATATATATATATATATATATATATATATATATATATATTTCAAATTTATATATATTAAAAAAATTATTTATTAATTTTCATATTTAAATAAAAAAATTAAAAATTTTAAAAATAAAAACTTATTATTATTATTTATTAAATTTTAGATTTTTTAATAATAATAATAATAATTTATTAATTTTCAAATATATATACATATATACACATATATATACATATATATATATACACATATATATACATATATATATATATACATATATATATATATATATATATATATATATACATATACATCTATATATATATACATATACATCTATATATATATACATATACATCTATATATATATATATACATATATATATATATGTATGTATATATATATATGTATATATATATGTATACATATATGTATACATATATATGTATATATATATATATACATATACATATATATATATATACATATACATGTATATACATATATATATATATATATGTATATATATATATATATATACATGTATATATATATATATATATACATATATACATATACATATATATGTATACATATATGTGTATATATATATATATATATATATATGTATATATATACATGTATATATATATATATACATATATATATATATGTATATGTATATATGTATATATGTATATATGTATATATATACATGTATATATATATATATATACATATATATATATATATATATATATATATATACATACATGTATATATATATACATGTATATATATACATGTATATATATATATATATATATATGTATAGATATATATGTATAGATATATATATATATATATACATGTATATATATACATGTATATATATATACATGTATGTATATATATATATATATATATATATATATATATATATATCTATATATATATATATATATATATATATAGATATAGATATAGATATAGATATAGATATAGATATAGATATAGATATTTTTTATTTATTTTTCAAAAGTCCAAATATGTATATATTTATGTTTCATTGATTTTCTAATTTTATGATTTAATATCTTTTTCTCCATATATATATTATTTACTACTTTCTTTTAAATCTATAAAAAGATTATGCTCGCAAATATTATATATCTATTTTGATTTGGTTTACTTCCTAGGGTTTCAACAACAAATACAAACAAACCCTAACTGATTTAATACAAAGCTTTTCCTCAATATTTTTCTAACAAAAATATTAAGTATTTACAATTCTATAATCACAAGATGTCTTCAAAACAAAATTTCATACAAAAGAAGAATTACAAAACTACCATCAACAAAATCTGGCAAGCACAAAGTAAACAATCTTTTAAAAGAAAATAAGATCTACGAGGGTTTCAAACCTTACCTTAATCCACCAATTGACAGATGCCACAAAGAAAAATTAAAAATCCTAAAAATGTCAAACTTCCATAATTTTCTTGAATTCAAACTCTGAACCAAAACGTGTAAACCTATGTGTATAAAGAATAATGACAAAATTAATCCTAATAAAGGAAAACTAAGCAACCTAGGGTTTTCCAAAACTCATGCAAAATAAAAAAGGAAACCAACCTTAAATTGAGTAAAAATCATTTATTTAATGAATATTTCTTGTTTTTACCAATTCACTCAACTTGAATTTTACAAGGTAATTTCTTAATAAAGTGTTTTATAATTGTGTGTGTGAAAATTGTACCTGATCTGTAGACACAACACTCAGTAAAACATTAGAGGTTAGTGATAATCAAAATCGTGCAAAATTGAAAGCTATCTAACCAAGCGATTTACTGCCTTCTAATAGGTGCGAGATTAATGTTCTCAGATTGTAATCGAGATCAGTGACCTAGACGACACCTAAATGAAGGATTTGAATGTAATTGATCTAGATATGAGATTGAATGCAATTAAGCTATTTTTTTGGTATTTTTCTATGCAATAAGAATGAATGAAAAACTGATATGAAATTATGCTAAATGAAATTGATATGCTATGAATGTTATTGAAAATTGATATGCTATGAATCTAACAATGATATGTAATATGAATGCAAAAATAAGATTGATCTCACAAAGATGTCGATTCGCAAGAGCTTTGATTCTTCAATTCCAATTTTCCAGCGTGATTGTGCAAAATATGAGATGATTGTGAAGAGCTGAGCATTGTTTATAGAAATCCAGGGCTTTGGAGGTGCATGGGAAAAGCCATAAATCACTCAAATTAACTCATCTTGATTTTTGAGTTATCTGATCATGAAAGATAGTTAATTCTCAAAATCATGCAAAAACATGCAAAAATAGCTTTTTAACTCAAATTAGAGTTTAGATCAGCTTTTTGAACTCCAAAAGGATGTTGAGTTCCAAAAAGTCAATAACTTGCATTGATTTTCTGATTTGGAGTTTAACTGTTTCTTTTGAATATGCATAATAATTAAGAATTAAATAAATAAATAAAGTGATTTATCCTCAACTCAACTGATTTTTGAAATAAAACAATTAATTTATGGGTTAATTAACTATTTTTACCAAACTTTTATTAAAAATTATATTATTAAATAATGACAACATGCTTTAATTAATTAAATAAGAATTTAATCAATTATTCATAGGAATTTTGATTTATTGTCAAAATTAAATAATACAATTAATAATAGATAGAATTAAATTTAATTACACAATTAAGTGGCAAATATTAAATCTAATTAATTAAATATGAAAATATTCAATTAATCAAACTTTAGGATAAATGTGATTTATTGCCAAATAATTATAAAATTAAAGATAATTAAGATAATTAGGAATATTACTAGGAATATTCCCCGATGCAAAATTTAAGATAATCAATTAGATTTGATGATGTTTAGATGTGCCTTAGATTAGGACTTTGATGTCGATTTCATATGATTTGATGATATAGGAGGTTAATGAACTTATAGCCCATTTTTGGGGTATTACAATAATATGCCAAAGATCAAACTTCCTTGAATTGTCGGATTATATATAAGCATCAAAGCATAAACGCTAGGATGACCTGAATATCATGTCCATTTTGATATAGCAATTTGTACAAGCATCAAAACATAAACGTTGTGATGACTTGAGTACGCCTTGCGTTGCAAACACATCAAACAGCTAAGAGATCATTCTAAATCCAATGTGAATTACCCATAGTGACCCTTTATCGTTCACATCCTTAGGTAAGATTGCGTTCCACAGTAGGAGAAAGAATTTACTCAAAAAGACAATAGTTAGATCAAACTTCCTTGAATTGTCTAGGTATCAATGGTCGAGGTACGCATGGCCATCCAATTCGAGATAGAGGCTCTTATAGTCGGACACCATTTCAATCCAGAATTTCCAAAGCTGTTAGATTTTCACATACAAGCAGAAGACAAAGAAAAGATTATGCCCCCAGTCATCACTCTCTAAATCCTATAAAAGACATCATCGAAGAGCTCGAAGGGACACAATATGCAAAAATCTCAATGCGAATCAGTAAGCATACAAGGAGATAAAAGCATGAAGCACAGATTATTTTCAGTTTGAGTTTGATGTTTGATTGCGTTGTTATAGATGCAAAATCCTTTCTGGAGACGAGACTGACTGACTAACTCAACTGGAAGCTTCAAAGGACTCTGACTGGATAGGATACGTCTAAGATACATTGGAGACCATAGGATATGACATTGATTGCCCCCAAGTGTTAAACATTGATAGGATACAGACGCTTGAGCTGATTGGTGTACAGACCAACTTATTGAAAACTGGAAATGTTGAAACAAACCGGGAGATATGTACAAACTAAAACAAGACTGAAAGTTGGGAAAGACCAAGATTGTGCTGATAGATGGAGCATTTTGGAACAAGTGGCACCCGTTTGCCGGGTTTTCACCATCTTGGTAGAGATTCTATTTTTGCTACCAAGGCGCCTGTCTCCAGGTTTTCACCAAGGCACTTTTCTTTTTCATTTTTTTGTATTTTTTTTTTCATTTTTTCAATTTTTTTTTTTTTTTTGATTTTTTTGTGAATCATCAAGGCGCCTATTGCTAGGTTTTCACCAAGATGTTCATTTTTTCAGGACTTTTTCTGATTTTTAAGATTTTTTTCAGGACATTTACCAAGCACTGAATGCCTTAGGCATAGAACTTCTTCAGATGGAGAACGTTGATTGGTTCTCGGAGCTGTTCTCCTTCAGTTGTTGAGAGTTGATAGGCACCAGAGCCAAAAGTAGCAGTGATAACAAAGGGACCCAACCAATTGGGTTCGAACTTCCCCTTGCGTTCTCGATGTGATTGATTTTTAGGATTTTCTCTCAACACTAGATCGCCAACCTGAAATTCTCTATGTCTGACTTTCTTGTTGTAGCCTCTAGACATTCTTTTCTGATACACTCTGAGATGATCATACGCTGCTTGTCTGCGCTCATCTAGTAGTTCAAGTTCTTGTAACCTCGACACTCTGTAGTCTTCATCAGTGACAAGTCCATGCATTCTGATTCTGAGTGATGGGATTTCAACCTCAATAGGTAGTACCGCTTCAGACCCATAAACTAAAGTGAAAGGTGTAGCCCCTGTAGGTGTTCTAATACTAGTTCTATAGGCCCAGAGAGCTGGATTGATCATGAGATGCCAGTCTCTTCCTGTTTTATTCACTGTTCTGTGCAAGATCTTCAGGAGATTTTTGTTTGAAGCCTCAGCTTGTCTGTTCCCTTGAGGATAGTAGATAGATGACCAATGTTGAGTAATTGTGAACTTGGCACATAAGTCATCTAGGTCCTTTTTTTTGAATTGTCCCCCGTTATCTGTGATTATAGAGTGAGGGATCCCATATCTGCAAATGATGTAGTTTAGGATGAACATAGAGATCTGTTTCCCCGTTGCTTGTGTTAGAGGAACTGCTTCTACCCATTTTGTAAAATAATCTGTAGCTGTGATTATATGGGTATGTCCATTAGAAGAGTGCGGATGGATAGCACCTATGAGATCAAATGCCCATTGTTGAAAAGGCCATTGTGTAGTAAAGGGAATCAGATCTCTCCCTGGAGCATGAATCAAGTTGCCATGTACTTGACACTGTTGACAGTTTTTAGCAAATTTAATAGCTTCTTTTTCCATTTCAGGCCAATAATACCCAGCCCTAATAAGTTTTCGAGCTAACGTTAACCCATTCGAGTGTGACCCACATATACCCTCATGGACTTCCTCTAATGCACGTTGAGACTCTTCCCGTTCTAAACATCTAAGCAGTGTACCATCTAGACCTCATTTGTACAGATCATTACCAATGATGACATATCAGGATGCGGATCGGATAAGGTTTCATTTCTCAAAATGGTTAAAGGAGTCAGGGATGATTTGGTCATGGAGATAGGAGAACAAATTTTTGTAGCGAGATGAGTCATAACCTACAATAGTGCAGATCATGCGGGTTTCAGGGGAGTCATATGCAGGATAGGATAGGGCTTCCACCAGGAACTCGTAGCGTAGTTCATGTTCAATTGTAAAAGAGTAGATAATGTTTCCATTACATCAGCAGCCTTATTCTCCGTTCTGGGTATTTGCTCAAATGTGATAGAGATGAAGTATTTCTTTAAATCATCGACCATTCTCTTGTAAGGAATGAGCTTTTCATCTTTGGTTTGGTACACATCATTGACCTGGTGGATGAATAGTTGTGAGTCTCCATGAATGTGCATCTCTGTAACTCTCCACTGTATTGCCATTTTCATACCATTGAGAAGTGCCTCATATTCAGCAATATTGTTTGTGCAAGGAAACTTTAATCTGAATGCTTTGGGTATCGAGTATCCTTGAGGAGTAATGAACAATATGCCTGCTCCAGATCCATTCTGTGTGTAGGAGCCATCAAAGAATAACTGCCATGCTCTAGAAGAGAGGTGCATAATAGAGGAATCGGGAAATTCCATTTGCATGGGTGTATCATCAAACAGTGGTGCTTCAGCTAATTGATCAGCAATGACCTGTCCTTTGATAGCTTTTCTTTCAACATATTCAATGTCAAATTCGCTCAAGAGCATGACCCATTTAGCTAGTCTACCTGTGAGGGCAGCTTTGCTTAGGAGATATTTCAGTGGATCAATTTTAGCTACCAAATGAGTGGTATGAGCTAACATGTAGTGTCTCAATTTCTATGATGCAAAGATCACAGCTAGACATGCCTTCTCGATCATTGAGTAGTTCTTCTCATAGGCCACTAAAGTTCAGCTAATATAGTAGATGGCTCTTTCTTTCTTGTTCTCATCATGCTGTGCTAGCAATGCCCCCAGTGATGTATCTGTTGCGGAGACATATAATATTAATGGCTTCCCATGAATAGGAGGCATCAATATAGGCGGATTTGATAGATACTTCTTGATATGTTTAAAGTTGTTCTCTCATTCTTCATTCCATGCAAAGGTTACACCTTTATGTAATGTTTTTGTAAAAGGCTGTGAGATGTCCGCTAGCTGTGATATGAATCTTCTGATAGATTGAACTCTGCCTTGCAACGTCCTCATTTGACTGATATTTGTGGGAGGTTGCATCTCTATTATAGCCTTGACCTTAGCTAGATCAACTTCAATGCCTTTCTTGGAGACGATGTATCCTAGGAGCTTTCCAGAAGTGACTCCAAAAGCACACTTTTTAGGATTTAGTCGAAGACTAAACTTTTCCATTCTGTCGAGGATCATGCTCAAGTCTGTTAGATGGTCAGTTCTAATCATGGATTTTTCCAAGGTATCATCTACGTAATCTTCCATTGTTCTATGCATCATATCATGAAAAATAGATGTCATTGCTCTTTGATATGTAGCTCCAGCATTTTTGAGTCCGAATGGCATAACATTCCAACAGAAAGTTCCCCACGCACATGTGAAAGTTGTTTTCTCTTGATCTTCTGGAGCAATTTTGATTTGGTTGTATCCAAAAAATCCATCCATTAAGGAATACATTTCATAGCCCGCAGTCATGTCCACTATCATATCAATGTTAGGCAGTGGAAAATCATCCTTAGGGCATGCTCTGTTCACATCTCTAAAGTCCGTGCACACTCTAATTGAACCATCTGGTTTTGAAACAGGTACAATGTTGGAAATCCACTCAGCATAGTCTATGACATGGATGAATCCAGCTTTTAGGAGTTTTTCTAGTTCTTCTTTGACTAAGAGTGCAACATGAGGATGCATCTTTCTCAATTTTTGTTTGATTGGTTTTACTCCGGGAGCAATGGATAGATGGTGCATAATGAGATTGGGATCCAATCCTGGCATATCTAAATATTTCCATGCAAAGTTGATCTTTTTCTCTGATAAGAAGGTAGTGAAGTTTTGTTTCTCTTCGTCTGATAGAGATTGTGCTACATGTACCAATTGTGGTACCTTTGTTGTACCCAAATTGATGGATTGAGTTGGCTCAATCAGAACTGGAGATCTATCCTGTAAATGACTCGGAAGGACATCAAATATCTCATCCTTAGGTGCCTCAGAGAGGTTTTCACCTTCAGATACGTCTTTTCTTTTTACTTTTGTCAGTTCTGAGACTGCCACAAAGTGGTTTTCACCCTCAGAACTCTTTTTCTTTTTCTTTTTACTCTTGTTTTTCTGACTAAGATATTTGATGTCCGACTTGGTCATGCTGACGCTCGGTTCACTAATGGAAGTACGCATAGGCTCAACTGCATTGAGGTAGCAAGCAAGGGCATAGTCATTTGGGAAGGTATACATACCATGGTTTGGGTTTGTGGAAGTTTGGTCGATAAGATCAGGGCGTTGGATAGTCAAAGCGAGAAAGGCTTGGGATATGGTGTTCACGGATGTGGATATGTCATCATTGGTCCTAACCTGACGCTAAAGTTCAAAGGTGATATTACAGCTCAAAATGTTCAATTCGTGAATAGGTGCAACGTCATCATGGGAGTCTTCTTCAGCCATAGGTGGATCAGACACGTTAAGTTCATCATTTCGCTCTAGACTTACATTGGGTTGAGAGACATATTGGTGAATAACATCAATAGATTTCTCTGTTATAAGCTCATCTTCTTCTGGAATGGCACCCCATTCATAATCATTTGACTCATCTTCTGATTCAGAATCTCTAGGAAATCTTAGAAAATGTGTGAAATCAGGATGAATACCCCAAGAAGGATTACCCTCAGTCTCTGACTTGAATTCATATTCATGGGAATCAGTGTCAGAATAACTACCCCCTGCTTCTTGATCAGTTTGATTGCCTTCGAGATTGGCTAGTTCTTGTGGTGCAACCATCTCTTGCGCTACAGTAGGTTCTTGTGTTTCTACTACATTAATTCTTCTGATAGGATCATCTGTATCATCAAGAAGATCTTTGATCTCTTTAGGCAATTTTTCATAGGGGATAAGCTCAGAGCTATCTGAATCATCATCAGAGGGTTCTATGTCTTCTTTCTTAAGAAGGGGATCTCCTGGTGCAATTTGTTCTATGACATGAGAACAACCACTTTTGAGATGATAGGGTTTCTTCTTAAACCCTATGCCACCAGTATCTTTTTTGGCTCGACCAATGTGTGAAATGGGGGTCACGAGACCCTTTCCCCTAATTCCTAGAGGTCCTTGACCGGAATATCCCATCTTGGCTATCAATTTGTTTCCTGGACCATATGAATTAGAAGGGACTGTAGGTGCTATAGATTCACTAGGTTGAACAATTTTAGATTCAGAATCCTCTTTATATAGCCATGCTAGCACAGCTTCATCCTCTTCAAATTCTTGTTTAGATACTTGCTCCACCACAAAATGTCTTTTGTATGCTTCCATAGGTTCCTTAGGTTCTGATTTAGACTGCTTCAAGGATTGGCCATACGACTTAGGTGAGATTGGGAGAGATGTCAGAGACAAGACTGGCTCTATAGTGTATTCTCCCATCCCATTTTCTTTGATATTGATCTCTTTAGCAATGTCGTCCATCTTAGATGTGGAAGCCACATTTTGTTGCTTGACGGAAGATTCTCTGTTATTGGGAACAAGTTTATCGGCACTTTCCTTCAATGTATTGCAAGTTGTACTCAGATCAGCTGGGATAGTAACCTCCACTCCTTCATGGGGAAATTTCAAGTATTGATGGTATGTCGAAGGAATAGCTTGCATTTCATGTATCCAGGGTCTCCCTAGAAGGATATTGTAAGCCAATGGTAGATCGAGCACCTGACATGTGGTATCTTTAATGACTGGACCCACCCGGATGGGCAAGACAATGGTGCCTTTAGAAGCTCTTTCTTGTTCATCATAGGCTTTTATGGTGATCCTCTTTCGAGGATCAATAGCCATCTCTGAGAATCCAAACTGTGTGATTAAGTTGTAAGAACAAATGTTGAGGCCTGCGCCCCCATCTATCAACACACGTTTGACTCGACAGTTCTGGATCAAGACTTCTATGTGCAAGGGCTGATTATGTGGGTGACTTAGGGAGTTGTCATCCTCTTCTGAAAAGGAGATATATTGCGGAGATGTTAGATGACCAACCATAGTCTGGAACCTGTCTAGATCTAGATCATCAGGAACATTAGAGCCGAGCAAAGCTTTGTCTAGGATATCTCTGTGAGCTGGAGATATTCGAAGTAACTCAAACATAGAGATTTTGGCATTGGTATGCTAGAGTTGTTGTACGATGTTGTAAGATGTAGGTCTGGTATCCTTTGGATTGGAAGATTTCGAGGCAACCTTCTGTTTAGAAGCAGATGTGAGATTGAAAGGTATCTTAGGGACATCAGATGAATTTGGTGTTTTTCCTTTTAGATGCGTCTGAGCTTGTGATCTGGTAATTGCATTAGCTGAGGAATGATTTCTATCTCTTCGTACAATCATGATGACATTACAGCTCTCAGAGAGGCATGGTTCCACCATATTGATGACAGCATCATTTCCAGGGTAGGCATAGTTGACTTTTGCCCCCATGTTAGGCTGAGAAGTGGAAACTCCCTTGCCATGTTGTGGAAAAGGTTCTGTAAATGCTGTGTGATCATTATTGCTGGTAGGATTATCGATTGTGATGTCCCCTTGATCTATCAAGTCTTGAATGGTATGCTTCAAATGGAAGCATCCATTAGTTCTGTGGCCTTTAGTTCGATGGAAAGCACATAATTCATTATCTTTCAACCAACATGGTTTTGGATCCGAATCAGGTTTTTGGATTGGTGGTAAAGAGATCATGTTATCAGCTATCAGGGTCCTTAGAGCAGATTCCAAAGATTCTCCCAGGGGAGTAAACTTTCATTTATTATCCCATCGTTTGAATGGCTTCTTTGGAGATGGTTCAGTAGATTTTTGCTCTAAAGCTTCAATGGCTTTGGTGGCAAGGGTGAGATTGTAGGCCGGTGCCTTTGATGGGGTGTGGATAGTGTCAACAACACCGTCAGAGATGATACCTTTGTTTCTATTCCAGCTCTTGTTTTTATCTTTTGAGTTAGATCCCGATTCAGACTTGTCCTTTTGAAGTGTGATTTCTCCTTTCTTGACAAGTACTTTCTCAATCTTGATTGCATTATCCACCATTTTATCAAAAGATACATGATCTTGCATTTGTAATGGATAGTTGAGCTCTGGAACAAGGTTATTAATAAAGATTTCAAGTTTCTCCATTTCGGGAATTGGTCTAGCATATAAAGAAAACTTCTTTCGCCACCTCTTGAGAAAAGTTAGGAATGATTCCCCTGGATATTGCTTGAGGTTACAGATATCGATCATGGTAAACGGATGTTGAATATTGTAGGAATATTGTTGATAAAACAATTTAATCAATTCCTCAAAAGTTTTGATCGTAGAAGGTAATCTTGAAAACCACTAAATGGATGCTCCTCCCAAGGATCTAGGAAAAAGACACATTAGATAAGTCGGTTCATGCATGAATTCCATGGATTGCGTACAGAACTCTCTAACATGATCTTGAGGATCAGAGTGTCCATCGTATTTGTCATACTTTGGTATCTCCACTCTTTTTGGGAATGGAGGCATATACAAGTCTTTGTCAAAAGGGAAAGGACAAAGGGCCTCCATGGAGAATTCCTTGGGTTCCTTCTCTTTCTCAATTTTATTCATTTTGACCTGCATAGCATGGAGCTGGTTCATTATGGCCGTCATCGGAGTTTCTTCCTCATGCGTGATGATATCTTTGACATTGAAGTGAGGAGGAAGTTTAGCTCCTTCTTGGGCTAATTGCAAAAAGTATGCCTCTCTATCCATTTTCAAGAAATGCCTCATCATTCTTTTGAATTCATCGTCATTCTGACACCGATGGATTTCAGAGGGTGTAGGGTCTTGGTCGGCATTATGTTGAGAATGGTGTCCCTGGGATCCTCCTCCTAGAGAACCATGGTTTGTCCCTGCTTGAGACATGGTAGGAGTTTTTGGGCTCCTTGGAATAGATTGAGGAGGAGTTTTTTTATTACCTCTGTGAGTTGATAGAGGATGTATGTAACCAGTTTTTAATCAAAAGTTACCGAGACCGTCATCTTCGTAGATACCTGACTTGATGAGTTGTTCAAGAGTTGGACCTGGGGTATTGGTCAAAAGTAAGTTCTGAGATGTTTCTTTTGATTTCTTGTGTGAAGAAGCTCTGGTCTCCACCATTAACTTTGAATGAAACAGAAGAAAAGGATGAAGACAACTGAAGAACAATTTGATTCGAGAAAATCGGATGACGCAACCTTGTCAAGATTATGATAGTTTTGAAGATCTGATGAGATGTGGGTGAAGGAAACTGTGCCCTGGATGTATGGGATAGATCGCCCAAAAGATAGCGGACACGAGTTCTCAACACTTAGCTTGTTTTTGAAGATTGATTGATTGAAGATTGATAGTTATGACAAGGTTTTGACACGAGATAAAAAGGATTCAAATTGATCAAACAGAAGACTAGATCAGATTCAAAAGATCAAACTCGGAAAATGGTAGAATGCTCAATAGCTACTGCTCTATTCCTGACACAATGATGTTTTTGACAGATTCTGGAACTAGGCTGGAAACATTGGATATCTTGCAATTTGACAATTTCTGACAAGTTTCTCAAATTTTTCCAAACGACACTATGCAGACTCGTACGACACTGGGTTCTTAATCATACGACATATGGGCTTTACTGAAATGACATTTGACAAAAAGTCATATGACTTTTGACTTCTTGAAATGACTTTTGACTCCAGAAAGAACTTTACGTCAATTTTTTTGCAAAATTTAAGGTTTTCAGTTTTGGATTGTTTGTAAATTGTATTGTCTAGATTTTGAAGGTTATACCAGATTTGATCATTTTTAATAGCCAAGTAGATAAATAAGCACGCAGAACAACAAGCAAGTGATTCCAAGCACGTCTGAAAACAATGAACAAGGGCAAAAGCAACCTTGCGCATGAACAATCAAGTGACCAAATTGTGCTAATCCCTAAGAGTACTAATTGTGTATGTTCTGAAAAGTTTTGCAATAACACACATATACCTGAGAATGAAAAATTGGCCTCTCTAGGGTTTTTAGTAATGGTTTGACTCTGCAACTTTTATGATTCAAAGGGGTGAACTCCAATCCCGGCGCACCAGGGTTTTGACACAGTCCGAGAACTTAATCTTCAAGAGCTGCTAGGGAGATCTGACAACCCAACAATGAACCATACCCGTGGAGATTTCTTCCACAAGGACATTTATATAGCGGCTGTCACTACCATGGCGAAAATGGCTATTACCACTTGAGGTTCCGTCAACACAGTTTTCCCTGTGAAGGGATTGTCCGCTATGGTTAACCCTCTCTAAAGATGACTCACAATAGTATACCACAAGGGGACTTGGCTCCAGATTCAAGGTTTTGACACCTCTTCACTTTTAACCCAAACAAAGCAAGCAGATTAATCCGACACGCTAAGACAAAGTTTTGTTCCACCAAGGTCTATGATATCAACTCCACATGATCTATCAACCTCTCCGGGGAGAGAATGTATCAATTAATAAGAGAAGACGCACTAACCAATTTTGATTCACCAAAGCTCGTGATATCAACCCTACGTGATCTATCAACCTCTCCGGAGAGAGAATGTGTCGATCAATAAGAGAAGATGCACTAACCAAGTTGAATGTGAAACGCACTAAGTATCCTCCCTACCTACAAGGATTCTGTCGTCAAGAAAGATTTCTCTAGGAATCCAATCTCTCAAGAATCACGAATAGTGTTCATAGGGCCTAATTACTATGTGAGCACAGATGTATGTTCCGAAAGTAAATCTACCAAAAGTACCCAAAAAGTAGAAAGAGGAACACTTAACGCTTAAAGCGAATATGAGATGAGTCCACAAGGTGGAACACTTAACACCTCACACAAGCTGAAAACGAGTCCCCAACTTAGAAAACAAGTGAGTTCCTAAAAGCACAAAAGGGTTGCCAAGTGGAACATTTAATGCTTCTGTCCTGTTGACCCCTCCCCTTTATGGCACTGAGATTGCAACCACGGGGCGGAAATGAGGGGCCGGCGGATTAGCGAGTCCAATAACCCAAGATAGCAATCAAGATCAATCACAAGTATTCTAAGACTACTTAATGAATCCTTAAGGGATCACAACCTAGTATCAATTATGCAAGTGTGTAGAAATATATCAAAAGCATGAAAAGATGCACACAAGCTTGACACGTAAGAGATTTGTTTTAGGATCCAAATTGAAATATTATTAGCTTGAGAAGAATACCTTAGATCTAATGCTCTGCAATCTAGAATTTAGCACACGTCCGAAAGTATAAAACCAAGACAAATCAACAGCAAACTGTAAGCGTTAGAAGTCAATAATCTAAAAGCACAAATATGCAAATTCTGTGATCAAATGGCAAATTTTGAAAATGAAACCAACATGCTTGGATTTGGCTTGGAAAGAGCTTTCCAATGATATATCACACTTAAACTTTCAATACCATATGTGAAAATTTCACAAAAAATGGGTGCCAGTTTTCCAGAGTGGCACGGATTCTGAAAATACCAAAATTTAAAAAAAAAACAAATCAGAAAATAGAAAGCTGGTGTGATCAAAATAGGCATAGGCGTGATTAAAATGAGCATAGGCGTGACTGAAATGTACCCAGGCATGATTTAAATACTCACAGGCGTGATTTAAATACTGATACGCGTAACTGAAATGTGCCCAGGCATGATTTAAATACTTACAAGCATGATTTAAATACTGATACGCGTGACTGAAACTGGCAGATGCGTGACTGAAAATGCCAGATGCATGATTGAAACTGACAGATGCGTGACTGAAACTGGCAGATGCGTGACTAGAACTGTTAGATGCGTGACTGAAACCGTCACATGCGTGAGCAGAATACTTGTAAGCGTGAACAAATTGCTCGTAGGCGTGAACAGATTGCTTGTAGGCGTGATCAGATTTCTCGTAAGCGGCATTTTTCCTGTTTGCGCAAAAAATGATGAAAAAGTGACGCTGAAAATATATAAAATTAGATAAAAATGAAGAGAATGAGGCTCAAGGCCCCACGGTGGGCACCAGAAATGTGTGTGTGAAAATTGTACCTGATCTGTAGACACAACACTCAGTAAAACATTAGAGGTTAGTGATAATCAAAATCGTGCAAAATTGAAAGCTATCTAACCAAGTGATTTACTGTCTTCTAATAGGTGCGAGATTAATGTTCTCAGATTGTAATCGAGATCAGTGACCTAGATGACACCTAAATGAAGGATTTGAATGCAATTGATCTAGATATGAGATTGAATGCAATTAAGCTATTTTTTTGGTATTTTTCTATGCAATAAGAATGAATGAAAAACTGATATGAAATTATGCTAAATGAAATTGATATGCTATGAATGTTATTGAAAATTGATATGCTATGAATCTAACAATGATATGTAATATGAATGCAAAAATAAGATTGATCTCACAAAGATGTCGATTCGCAAGAGCTTTGATTCTTCAATTCCAATTCTCCAGCGTGATTGTGCAAAATATGAGATGATTGTGAAGAGCTGAGCATTGTTTATAGAAATCCAGGGCTTTGGAGGTGCATGGGAAAAGCCATAAATCACTCAAATTAACTCATCTTGATTTTTGAGTTATCTGATCATGAAAGATAGTTAATTCTCAAAATCATGCAAAAACATGCAAAAATAGCTTTTTAACTCAAATTAGTGTTTAGATCAGCTTTTTGAACTCCAAAAGGATGTTGAGTTCCAAAAAGTCAATAACTTGCATTGATTTTCTGATTTGGAGTTTAACTGTTTCTTTTGAATATGCATAATAATTAAGAATTAAATAAATAAATAAAGTGATTTATCCTCAACTCAACTGATTTTTGAAATAAAATAATTAATTTATGGGTTAATTAACTATTTTACCAAACTTTTATTAAAAATTATATTATTAAATAATGACAACATGCTTTAATTAATTAAATAAGAATTTAATCAATTATTCATAGGAATTTTGATTTATTGTCAAAATTAAATAATACAATTAATAATAGATAGAATTAAATTTAATTACACAATTAAGTGGCAAATATTAAATCTAATTAATTAAATATGAAAATATTCAATTAATCAAACTTTAGGATAAATGTGATTTATTGCCAAATAATTATAAAATTAAAGATAATTAAGATAATTAGGAATATTACTAGGAATATTCCCCGATGCAAAATTTAAGATAATCAATTAGATTTGATGATGTTTAGATGTGCCTTAGATTAGGACTTTGATGTCGATTTCATATGATTTGATGATATAGGAGGTTAATGAACTTATAGCCCATTTTTGGGGTATTACAATAATATGCAACTCAACATTAAAATCACTTAACTCCTTTTTAACTTCTTTTACATCTAAATATTAATTTTTATATTTTAATTAAATTTAAATTCTTTGCATATTTGAAATATGTAATTTAATAATAAATATTATTTTATATTTTAATTATGCATTTAAATTTAAATTTAGACTTAGGATTTAATTAAATCTCCACTTTCCATTACTAGACTTTCTAATTAATTATTTTAATAAACATAGGTATTTAATTAATTCTCATTAATTAAATAACCTTATATTTTGACATTCCAATATTTTATAAGATATAAGTAATCAATCACATAATTAACTTTAATTAAATCCTTTATCTATTTTAACACAAAAAACACATCAAACCTACAGGCATGCAAAACATGAAGAAACTAACTACATAAAAAATATAAAATCAAAGACAAAGGAAGGGTTCATGAATGGCATCGCCTTGACAAATTTGGAGGGTAATAACTAAGATACTTGTCTGCTATTTTTGGATAGTAAATGGCTTAGGTTAGGATTTGGACCTATATGTTATCTCCTCTCTCTTACCATTGAGATGTCGTGATAGGGAACACTCATCCTGATAATTCAGGAAAGTCGATGCCCGATACTTGAAATCCTGCATAAAAGACGAGCATGTACATGTAGAAACTGATGAAATATCAGATTCAACTCCAAGATCCAGCTACATGCAATAAACCTGTCACAAAGAATGAAGCAAGAATATGGAAAAAGCAAAACCCTCTTGTGCTCAAAATGTTGGAGCTCAAACTGTATTAAGAGAGTATGAAGGAAATAATTACAAAAGTGGCTTATAAGAACAGAAACCCTAAAGCCACAAAAAACTAGGTTGTGCAATAATAATTAATAGAAATATTAATTATTATGCACCTAAAAGAGATAGCTTAAGTGAAAAAGAATAATAGAGGACTTAAGTAATTAAATCGAAATGATTTAATTATAAAGTCAAATAAATCTATTACTCTAACACCCCCCCTTAAGCGTAGCTCAGGAGGAAGCTAACCTAGCACAGCTAAGAAAGCAAAAAAATGGGTCCCGGCAACAAGGCCTGATCAGGTACCCAGTACAAGGAAATCTCTATAAACCGGAGTAAAGGAGAAAACCCAGTGGGAAAAACTCCTCTCCAAAAAGAGATGTAAAAGCAAGCAAAGACAAAAAGAAATGACTTCAAGAGACTCTCTCAAAGCCATAAGTACAATGCGTGCTGCCAACCCCCCCGTGAGAGAAGGTTGAGGCTCCAAAGCCCCCCTGGAAGGAAAGAACCTCTGGATCAATGAACAAGCCACTGGGACTCCAATGCAGAGGAGTGAAAGGCAGTGGACACTAAAGAGGTAACCTCGAAAGCTGAGGTGTCACTGGAAGGCCGAGCTGATGCTCAAAGGAGTAGACAGGAGGATCCTGAAAGGGAATCCCCAATGTAGGTGGTATGACAGGTGTGCTGACACTGTCATCAAAGAGGAGATGAATGTCCTCTGTAGAATCCTCAACAACTGCACCTGGTGGCTCGATGACTGGAGCTAGAGGGTCAGGCAGTGTTGTAGGAGAACCGTGCTGAACAGAAAAGAGCTCAACAGGTGGTGGCATGGCAGTCATAACAGTAGTCTCAGAAACCACACAAAGGTTCAAGCGACCTGACTGTACCACATGATGCTCTCTCAAAGTAGGAGAGTCGTGCTCTGGCAAAGGTGGACCAAAGTGTGAGGAGTAGAGACGGGTGGAATGATCAACTGTCCCTGTAGCAACAATACTTCCTGTCATACTATCTCGGATGAAGACTGAATCTGGAGTGAACTCAACTGTCTTCCCTGACCCATTGTGAGTAATCTGAAAAACTGAGAGAAGGTTTGAAGACAGAGATGGAACATACAACACATCATTGAATGTGCCATCCTGAATGCATACAGTGCCTTTCCCACAGACAGTCATAACAGTGTTATTCCCAATGATAATATGGGAAATAGGAGAAGCCTCAAAAGAAGAGAAGATCTCCCGAGAAGATGCCATATGGTGAGAAGCACCTGAATCGAGTATCCAAGGGACCTGTGAAGGGGATGCAACAGAAGCCCATAGTGCATGACCCTTTCCAAGATCCTGTCCAGCTATAGAATTGATAGAGGAAGACTGATAAGCAGACCCCTGAGACCCAGAAGAGGATGGAGAGGAAAGATTGCTCTTCTGAAGAAGAGCTTGCAAATCCGCTATCTGTTTCTCGTAACCATCAAACTTCTTCTGATAGTAAAGTGACTCATCATGTGCTCCTTTCTGACAATAGGAACATGTAGGTCTCTCAGTCTTCTGTTTCTCCTTCTTAGAAGAAGATGGTGGGCCAGTAGAGTGCTGAGAAGAGGAATCTGATATCTGCTTCGGCTTCTGTGTACTCTGAGGTGACTTGGCAAGCAATGCTTGTGACTGTGAACCTGTAAGAGAATCCATCTGAGTGAGCTTTGATTGCTCACGAGTCAACCGGTCACAAAAAGTCTTGAAAGAGGGCATAACATGTCGTGCACCTAGTGCATCCATAGTGGAGTAGAAGGTAGAAGAAAATATCTGAAACTGTCCTCGAAGCTTAGAAAGAATCAGGTAAATACACTCATTGTCAGTTTTGTTCTTCCCACATCCTTGCAAAATTGAACGGAGAGATTTGAACTTCATCAAGAAGTCCTCAATGGTGGGAAAAGAATCAGGTACCAATGAAGTCAACTCTGCCTCAATCTGTAGTGCCCTGAACTCATTCACAGTGCCAAAAAGATTTTGAAACTTATCCCAAATGGCTTGAGGAGTAAGGCATCCATCAAGGTGAAAAAGTAGACTATCTGAAACATGTAGTGACATCAAACCCATGGCTTCATCCATCTTGTTCCTGTGCTGCATGACCTCAAATGGTCGAGTCAACTGAGGCTGAACTGGGTCCAAACAAGACCATAAACCTCGTGATCGAAGAAGTCGTGTCATACGAGCCTTCCACACATGGTAATTGTGTGGAGTGAGGAGCTCAACAGATGCTGTGTCTGCCATAGTGCCAAGTGCTCTGACTGTTTTCTTATTATGTTTTCTTTCAGAACTAGATAGAAGATGCAGAAGGGGTTTTGTTTTATGTGATACAATGTTTTGTTTGTCTGAGATAAATGACAGAAAAGCAAGAAAAAACACCCCCCAAAATTGATAAAACCCAATTCCAGCACAATTTCGAAAGCTCAAAAGAAAGAAGGAGCAAGAAACGCTTTAGAATGAAAATTTATGTACCTTGAATTTGAGGCTCAAAAATGACATTAAAATGGAAGAATAAAAAAATGAAACCTGCACCAATGCGACGGGCTCGAAAAAACCTTTCCGACGATATATCACACTTCGATTTTTGAGTCCGTATGAGCCCTGTAGGAGCAAAAATGCCCAAGTACCCCCAAAATGCAAGCTCTCTGGAAAAAACCAGTCACGAGCAAAATTTTGACGGCCGTTTGACCGTCACCAGCCCGTTGCTGACATCAGCATGATGTCATCATTGAAAAAAATTGTATCACCTGCCGGAAGGTGACGTCAGCTGCAGAAAAGGTGACATCACAGAGGAGGGCGGACCACAGGTGGCACCGCCGGCAGAGGTGGTGACCGGGCCGGGCGGCGGTGGCGGATGGGTGGCCGAACGGCGGCAGTAGTGGTAGCGGCGGCAGCGCTTGGTGGCGGTGGCCCGTCGGTGGCGCTTCGGTGGCTGGCGGCGCGCGGGTGGCACGCGGGCTGAGCGCCGGTGGCGCGTTCCGTTTGAACAGGCTGCGTTAAAAAATAACGCAAAAAATGTGTTTTTTTAATTTTTTTGCATCGTTTTGCGTGTCGTACGGCCCTAGGAGGCTAAGAAATTTTTGTCAGATGCTCCGGAGGCCAAATAAATTGAGTTTTATATGGATTTTAGGTATTTCAGACCTTTTGGACGCAAGGGTGAGGTCCGTTTTTGTCCAAAGTGCTCCAAAAAATTGCAACCCCCTAGATCCAATATAAAAAATAGCAGAAAACCCTAAAAAGAAAGGGCTTGATCCACAGCTTCAACAAACTTCGAACAAGCTGCAGCAGAATGGCTCTAATACCATGTAGAAACTGATGAAATATCAGATTCAACTCCAAGATCCAGCTGCATGCAATAAACCTGTCACAAAGAATGAAGCAAGAATATGGAAAAAGCAAAACCCTCTTGTGCTCAAAATGTTGGAGCTCAAACTGTATTAAGAGAGTATGAAGGAAATAATTACAAAAGTGGCTTATAAGAATAGAAACCCTAAAGCCACAAAAAACTAGGTTGTGCAATAATAATTAATAGAAATATTAATTATTATGCACCTAAAAGAGATAGCTTAAGTGAAAAAGAATAATAGAGGACTTAAGTAATTAAATCGAAATGATTTAATTATAAAGTCAAATAAATCTATTACTCTAACAGTACATACATGTATAAATATATAACAAACAATGGTAGGGATTGATCGATCATGTGGATCTTGCAAGCAACTATGACTGTGTCCCTCAACCACATCAGTCACATCAAATAGAAATACAAAACATGCACGCAATCCATACATGTGCAGGTATGGGGTCAGTAAATCCATAAATATAAATGTCATCATAACATATAGAAAATCAGACTATGGGAGGGGTATTACAAATTCACTATAGTTTTTCATCATTATTGATCTCAAGGAATGACACAAACCAAGGCAGGAGGGACCAGTAGATGATCAATCGCACCTCACAGTGAGAGTAAACACATGAAAGCATAACAAGGAATAGGAGAGGAAATGCAAGTTCTAATTTATTAACTCGGATCAAACTATTGGAAATTCTCCTTCATACATGTCAAGTTGTAAGGCCTACACGGTTGTAGCCTTACAATATAACTAAATTGACCTTCTGGTCTGTTATAGATCTAGAATCATTCATGCTACCAAGAAGAATATACATGAGGAGCAATATATAGCCATTGCAACACACAGGTCAACCCCAAGAAAGATTACATTCCCCAAGAACAAGAAACATGTTACAACAAATAGGACAAGTCCTAAATCATAAGAAGTTGATCCATAAAGCATGCTAAGCCCCACGATCCAAGATTTAGGTTTGTGCATGATTCACAAACATAGAATTATGCGTTGGATAAATAATCACAAGCCATATATTTCCACCACGAGATCAAAACTCCACCAACGGTCAAGAACAAGTAGCAAACATGCTACTCAAGAATAGATGAATCATAACCCGAGAAACATCAATCCCAATGAAATGTGATCATAAGAAATTGATCAACAATAGGTCTTGGATAAGATGTTATGACCACACACACCAAAATGAATACATGATGAACCACGAACATGATCTCAAAAACAAGAAATAAGAACATAAAGAACAAGACTATTTTTGGTTGTTGCAGTCTGTTTCCATGAACCCAAGATGCTCCTGCATCAGACACCCAGGGTTATTAAGAAATGATTCTCCTACATCAGAGTCTCTTTATAACTTGAGAAGAATAAAAAAAATCCAACCCATACTGAAATCCAAGTAGAGTCTTCAACGGGTCTATTTTTCTACTTAACCAAGTACTCCAAGTCTTCCTTTTCTCTAGTGCTCCTTCCAACTCTTCTAGATCAGATAATTTCTCAATCTCATCCATCTACTTTTTAGGATACTCTTGCTTCATATTTGAATAATCCTCAAGCTCATGATATGCATACAAATCTGTAATGTTGAATATAGGTGTATTTCCATGTCATTAGGCAACTCAACTTCAAAAGCATTACCAATGTCAAATTTCTTTAGTATTTGACAAGGTCCAAACTTCTTCATCTTCAACTTGTTATATGTTCCAATAAGAAATCTTCCCTTCTTCAGATGAATCATGACTTCATCTCCAACTACAAAATTCTTATGTCTTCTATTTCTATCAGGCATATCCATATATCTCTTATTATTATGTTCCAAGTTATACTTTACTTCCTCATGCAAAGTCTTCATGAATTCAACATAACCCTCTACTTGAACACTTCTGTTCTCTTCTTGACCAAGATCCCTTAATTTTGGAATTCACTTAGGATGCATGCTAGTAACAACTCCAAATGGTATCTTGCATATACTTCTATTTACTTAATTATTATATGCAATTGCTTCTTGAGCCAAAACCAAATCTCAATTACCCGGTTTATCTCCAACTAGACATCTCAACAAGTTACCCAAACTCCTATTTACAAATTTTGTTTGTTCATCAATATGTGGATGAAATGTAGAACTAAAATTTAAATCAGTATTTATCTTCTTCCAAAGTGTTTTCCAAAAATACCCCACAAACTTACTATCTTGATCTGAAACTATGCTCCTTGGTAAACCATGCAATCTCACAATTTCCTTAAAGAATAAATCAACATGTACAACATCTGATGTCTTCCTACAAGGTATGAAATGTGACATCTTTGAAAATCTATCCACCACAACAAAGATAGAATCATTGCCTCTTTTTCTCTGTGATAAACCAAGAACATAATTTATGCTAATATCTTCCCAAGGTCTACTAGGAACATGTAATGGTGTATACAATCCCACATTATGACTAACTCCTTTAGCAACTTGGAAAACTCTGTAACTCCTTACAAACTTCTAAACATCCCTACGAATTTAAGGCCAAAAGTATTTTTCATTAATCAAACTTATTATTTTATCAATACCAAAGTGTTTGGTAAGTCCTCCACTATGCTTCTCCATGATTAGATTATCCCTCATTGATCCTCTTGGCATACACAATTGAACTCAATTGAACAACATATTTGTTACTGATTCTTTCCAAGCTTTCCATGGTTCAGCAAAATCAGGGTCAATCTCATATAAGGTATTCAAATCATCAAATCTAAGTACTTCTACTCTCATCTCAGTCAAAAAACTCCATTCTCCTACTTAATGCATCAACAACTCTGTTTGACTGTCCACTTCTATGTTTCAACAAAAAGTAAAATTTTGTAAGTATTCAACCCATTTCATGTGTCTCTGATTCAATTTACTTTGACTTCCCAAATATTGGAATGCCTTATGATCATTATATAACACAATTTCCTTAGGCATCAAGTAATGTCTCCACTTCTTCAAGGCTTGAACAATAGCATAAAATTATTGATCATAGACTGAATATTTTCTCTTAGCATCATTCAATATTTCACTATAAAAAGCAATAGGTCTACCTTCTTGAATTAATACTACTCCAATTGCACTTCCACTTGCATCACAATAAATTTGTCTTCTCTTGATCAGCATGTGACCTTCCACCTTCACCATATAATTTTCCTCCTCCTCTAGAAAATCTTCCACGTGTGCCTCTTTGTCTATGTTCATGTCTTTTTTTCAACTTCTCTTTTGCCTTCAATGTAAATTGATATGCTTCTTCAATGCTATTCATTTTGACCAGACTGATTTCATCTTGTATAGTTGTCCTCAACCCATTTAGGTACCTTTCAATCCATTCAACTTCATCATCCACATGTCCATATTTGATATCCAATCGGTATAATTCTTCAATGTACAAGTTCTACAACTTTCTCAACAAGATAACTTGATAATCACCCAGTAATAATTTACCTTTCAACTTGTTCACCATCTTAACCCAAGTTTTGATATTTTCCTTTCCTCTACTTTTTCTATTAGTTTGCAGATGTTCCCACCATAAAGATGCATGTCCTTTTTGTGCTTTCAATCTTCACCTTTTTATCCACTAGTGTGCTTTCATACTCAAATTATTTCTCCATCTCAAAGATCTAGTCCAATAATTCATCAAAATCAAGCTTTCCATCATAATTAGGAGGTTTGAAATGTGGTTTTGCATTCACTCTTATTAAAGCTCTTAAGAATCTTTCATCACCTTGTTCAAGATCAGTAGCTTGCTTACCAACTTCCATAACTTCATCTTCACTAACATCTTCAATTGGTCTTCCTCTTCTTGGGGTTGTCTCCATGACTTCAAGTCTAGCTGCAATTTTTCTTTGGGTTGTCTCTGCAGGATCAACATCTCTCCTTCCAAGATCCATATTGTAACCCTCTGCAAGTGTAGGTCAAATTCACAAGTTTGATCCCATACTATCTCAAGCTAGGAATCTTTGAGTTTACAACCCTCTACAATTGTAGGTTAGATTTTGATATGCCACCCTACAATAATTTCAATCTAGGGTTTACAACAAGATCTAATTCAACACTAATTCCACAAAGAACACAACCTTTCTCTGATACCACTTGACATAGACCAAGGCAAGAGGGACTAGAAGATGATCAATCCCACCTTACAGTGAGAGTAAATATAGGAAATCAACAAGGAACAAGAGAGGAAATGTAAGATCCAATTTATTAACTCAGATCATATTGTTAGAAATTTGCCTTCATACATGTCAGGTTATAAGGTCTAGCTGGTAGTAGCCTTACAATATAACTAAATCATCCTTTTGATCTATTACAAATCTAAAATCATTCATCCATCATTCATGCTACTAAGAAATACATGAGGAACAATATATATCCATCACGACACACATGTCAACCCTCAGAAAGATTACATTCCCCAAGAACAGGAAACATGTTACAAAAAATAGGATAGGTCCTAAATCATAAGAACTCGATCCATAAACCATGCTAAGACCTACAATCCAAGATTTAGGTCCACACATAATTTAAAAACATAGAAATATGCACCACTGATCATTAGAAGCTGTAGATTTGGACCACGAGATCAAAACTCCACCAATGGTTAGGAGCAAGCAGTGAACATGCTACCTAAGAACAAACAAATCATAACCTGAGAAACATCAATCCAAATGAAGTGTGATCATAGGAATGTGATCAATGATAGGTCCTAGATATGATGTTATGATTTTGCACGCCAACATGAACACATGATGAACCACCAACACGATATCACAAACATGAAATAAGAACAAAAAGAACATGATTATTTTTGGTTGATGCAAGATTTCCATGAACCCAAGGTGATCTTGCATCAAGGAACATTTTAGTTCATCCATTGGAAACATATTGCAAATATTTCAAGCCATGACAACTTTCAATCAAATCTAATCAACAAAACACACATGTTAATATAGATTGATCTTTAGAAAATCAAAACTTTCTTTCTTGATTATTAGATGTGATGTGTTAACTTAATAAATGACCAATATGAAATTTAGGGTGATTATAGAAGGACCATTAGAAATGACTTACGTCATTGATTAATCAAACATAAAATAAATCATTATAGATTAATCAACGCCATTGATTTCTACCACATACTCATGAGCTCTTGATTGTCTTGACTAAACTCCATAAAAAATGACACTGAAAGAAAACCTCAAATTTGTAAAACTCATTATTTTTTCATCTTTTTTTTGTGGTTTAACAGTAATGGGGATGTAGATCATGAAGATTCAACCATTGAAAATTTTGCAAAAATATGTTGTACTTTGTAGATTTTATGAAATGTACGAAGTGCCATTTTGTATGGTGTAGTGCTCACCCATAGTTTACTTTTCAATTTTATATTGCCAAAATCTTTTAGGCCACTTTTATGTGTGTGTTGATATTTCAGTTATTATGTGGTTTTGGATGTAAGACACTACATGGTGATTTTGATAATTGAATAATTATGGATATTATATTTATGCAGTTAGATGATGTTAGTTATCTTTATGACATGATTATTTACATGTTTAAATGATGCTTATGGTTATGGTTATACTTACCCCATACTTTCATGTGTATAGTTATCATGTATGCTTTTACTTTTTTGTTTGACATGTTCAATATGGTTGAGTGACAGAGTCGTAGTTACCTACTTGCGGGATCCACACGATGTACCAATCCCCACCATTGCTTATTTTTTTATATATGTATGTACATGTTGATCTATTATGCAGGTACCAAATGTACACACTAAGATGTGCACTTCTCTAAGTCTTTACTTCCAAGAGAATCCATGAATGGGAAACCTTGAAAAGTGACCCAGAGCTCCCTAGGCATGGAATGCAAGGATATTAAGTGTGCTCTCAGCTAGAGCTATTAAGCCTATGACCTTGCTAGTAAACCATGCAATGGGAGATTTAATGGAGACAAGGGAAAGAATGCCAATATCCTCAAGAATCAATATGAGAATGAAATGCAACTATGCTAGAAATGAGAATGCAAGATAATCTATGAAAAGAAAGATGCAAGTGTTACAATCCAAGCTAATTAATCTATGTGAACTAATTTAGAGCATAGAAAAGAAGCTAATCTAGGAAAGCATAAACATGAAGCTATGATGCAAGAAATGAAAGATGGATGCAAGAATGTCTTAAAAAAGCTCCAAAGTATCTAAGCAATCTTGCAGCATAAGGTTAGTATTCAAAAGATGGATGCTAAAATGAGAAGAGAGCTCTCCTTTTAAAAGAATTGAAAAGGAATGGACCATGGAGATTAAGAGGCAAAAGATTTAATCAAGGGTGGAGCTTGAAAGAGGAGCAATCCATGTGCACAAATCTCCTCCAATGAGAAAATAAGAGTTGACTTTTGTGTCCATATGAGACAAAAAGTGTTTTTCTTCTTTTTATAAAATAAGAATAATGCTTTATTTGTGCAACTTAGGATAAGAGGAAAAGTGGGAGCTTTTTATTTATTAAAAGGGGAGGAAATTCCTTTTAAATAAATAAAGACTTTAGGATAAAATGGTTAGCCCATGGAAGATAATCGAATAAATGATAAAAATAGGATTTGATCAAGGAAATTGATATAATTGAAAAAAAGTTGATTTTTGAAAATATTGATTCAGGGATTTGATAAATTGCTAAATGGGGGTCCAAAGTCTAGGCGACCATTTTAGGGTGCATACATTTGCCCCTCTTTGACTAATGTGAGAATGATTTGGGATCACATGCAAGCAAAGAATGGAATTGAAATGTGAGATCGATTTGGGATCACAAAACAATCTAGACATGTTCGATGGATGGGAACATATCAGGACAAGCATAAGCAAAAGCTGACAAAGATAAGCTGAAAGACAAGACCAACACCTATATAGCTAGGTGATAATCAAGTCTCAAATAAGAGATAAGAATCTCAAGCAAAGTTGATTGATAAGATAAATCAAAGATTAAAGCTGATAGGTAATGCCCCCTCGGAATCGAAATCAAAATCAGGTAGAGGAGAACAACAAATTGAAAAACTTGATTAAGTCACTAGAAATCATAATCGAAGGTGAAAGGTGATAGGATAACCATCAAGCAGTGAAGATATGCCCCGGTTTGACTAGGTTTGATTGAGAAAGATATAGGATAAAAATCAAGTCAAAACCTTAGAGAGATGAAGCGAATGAAAATGAATGAAAGACTAGAAGTTTGAAAGAGATGGGGATGAAGAAATGAAGATGCCCCAACAAAGATTGAAGGATCAGGCCTCAAATGGTTAGCCAACTACATAAAAGAGGGTGAAAGTTTTGAAATGTGATTTTGAATATCAATATGAACTCAGATTTCAATTTTGATCTCAAAAATAGATCCAGGATGTCGAAATTAGGTAGGGGTGCAATTTTCGTGCAATTTCGAGGTGTTTTGAAAATTAGGTCAAAAATTCAAAATGCTATAAAAGGGGGTAAAAAGGTCATTTTCAAAATCATTTGTCTTTTGTGATTTGAAAGACAAGAAGTGAAAGACATGATCAAGAAGAAGAGAAAGGTGAGCTCAGTTGACCGACAAGTCCATGAAAGATGAAATGAGAGCTCTCTCCATATGCAAGATGCAAAACTAAACTAACATGAACTTAAAAATGCAAGGTACTATGAAAAGTGGTTTACTTGCAAGGTCACAAAGCTTTTAGACTCTAATATTCATCATCGAGCGTTATTGGTAGCGTCGCAAGATCATACAATGCACACTAGTATGACTATGTGAATCTGAATATGATCTATATCAGATAGATATGTGGGAATCCCACCTAAGCATCAAAAGACATATAGGTCAAGATGACTAGTGCAGTGAGATTACCTAAGTTTAATATAGCAAGATTATACTCGCATCGAGACACAAGAAAAGTCAAGATGGCTAGAAGTATGCACTTGCAAAAATAGTCAAGGATAATACCCTGTAGACCCTAATGTCAAGTGGAAAAAGCATAAATGCTAATGACAGTTAGGACTAACAAAATATACCCACAAGCAGAAAAATAAAATAAAACATGTCCTCATGCCCCCAATCTTCTAGCTCGGCATCATCAAAAACTATTAGGGAGAGAACACTCATCAAAGAAATCATCATAAACAGCACACAAAGAAATAAAGTCAAACAAGTCTCAGCGAGTCGAGTGTTTAAGTGCGTGTGTGTAGATCATAGAGTCAAACTTTGAGTATCACATCTACCAGTGAGAAAATATCATATCATGCTAGACTGTGGGTAGGATATCTGATAAGTGTTGAAAAACACTTGATGCTAGGGTAGTGTTGAAAAACACAGTTTGGGTGGTGTTAAAAAACACCATTTGTAAAAGACCAACGCATCCTAGAGACCAAAGCTAACACAGTGGTGCCCCCTAGACAAAGACAAAGACCAATTCCAAACCAAGGCAACAAGGTCAAGGCACGATGGAGAAAGGCTAAGTGTCGAGGATGCATGCTAAGAAACAAGGGTGCAAAGGCCTCAAGTAGCACCTATTTCTAGGTTTTCACCACTTGGAGATTTTTGATTTTTTTAATTTTTTTGTATTTTTGCTACCAAGGCGCTTGTTTCCATGTTTCCAGCAAGGCACTTTTTCTATTTTTTTGAATTTTTTGCATTTTTTTTGTATTTTTTTCAGGACTTTATATGCTTTTTAGGATTTTTTTCAGCATCATATATGAATTTTTTTGGAATTTTTTAGGATCAATAAATATGTACAAAGGATGCCCCCAGACAGAATAGGCATCATGGATAGAACTTCTTGAGGTGCAAGACATTGATAGGCTCAAGGAGTTGTTCCCCCTTTGGATCAAATAGTAAATAAGCACCTGTACCAAAAGCAACAGTAATAATGTATGGTCCAAGCCAATTAGGTTCAATTTTCCCCTTTTTCTCTTTATGTTGTTGGTTCTTAGGGTTTTCTTGTAGGACAAGATCCCCCACTTGAAATTCTCTAGGGTGAACCTTCTTGTTGAATGCTTTGGACATACGCTTTTGATAAACTCTCATGTGATCAAAAGATGCTTTACGCTTTTCATCTAGAAGTTCTAGTTCTTGAAGTCTCATGGCGCGGTAGTCTTCATCTATCACTAAACCTTTAAGGGAAACTCTAAGAGAAGGAATCTCCACCTCTAAAGGTAACACTGCTTCAGCACCATAAGTGAGGGCAAAAGGAGTAGCCCCTGTTGGACTATGAATACTCGTTCTGTAGGCCCACAAGGCCAAATTTATCTGTAAATGTCAATCTCTACCATTCTTGTGAACTGTTTTATGGAAGATTTTAAGAATGGTTTTATTCGAAGCCTCTGCTTGTCCATTTCCTTGCAGGAAATAAATGGAGGACCAATGTTGTTTTATCTTGAATTTCTTGTAGAGATGTTTAAGGTCCTTGTTTTTAAATTGACCTCTATTGTCAGTGATTATTTCAGAAGGCACTCCATACCAACAGATGATATGGTTCAAAATAAACAAAGGAACTATCTTGCCTGAGGCAACAGAAAGTGGGACAACTTCTACCCATTTGGTAAAGTAATCAGTAGTAGTGATAATGAATTTGTGTCCACCTGATGAGTTGGGATGAATCTGCCCAACAAGGTCAAAGGCCCAGCGCTGAAATGGCCAATGAGAAATAGAAGGAATAAGCTCCCTGCTTGGAGCATGTATCAGGTTACCATGTTTCTGACACTTTTCACAAGATTTAGCAAAAGCTACTACATCTGTCTGCATGGTAGGCCAATAGTACCCCACCCTAAGAAACCTTCGGGCCATGGCAAGACCATTAGAATGTCCTCCACAAATACCCTCGTGAATGTCAACTAACGCTTGGTTGGACTAATCCTTCTCTAAACACCTAAGAAGTGTCCCATCTAAACCCCTCCTATACAAATCACCAGAGATAAGGGTGTGGCAAGAGGCATTGCAGATTAGGTTTCTTCATTTAGAATGATTGAAGGTTTTAGGAATAGTACCATCACGGAGGTATGAGTAAATGGAACCATAGTGGGATGACTCATGGCCAATAAGGGTATAAACAACTTGGCTTTCTTGGGAGTCATAGATAGGGTAGCGTAGCTCTTCCACTAGGAATTCAAATCTAGACTCATGTTGTTCTAGCTGAAGAAGTGAGGCCAATGTAGCCATAGCATCAGCTGCTTTATTCTCTACTCTAGGAATTTGTTGAAATGTAACAAAGGTAAAGTATCATCGCAATGAATCAACCATTTTCTTGTAGGGCACCAATTTTTCGTCTTTGGTTTGATATTCTTCATTAACTTGGTTGACTACCAATTGTGAATCCCCATAGATATGCAGCTCTGTGATTCTCCACTCTATAGCCATTTTTAGTCCATTTTTTAAGGCTTCATATTCGACAATGTTATTTGTGCACGGGAACAATAGTTTATAGGACTTAGGAATTGTGTACCCATGAGGAGAAACGAACAAAACTCCTGCTCTTGAACCATTTTGCATGAAAGAGCCATCAAAGAACATCTTCCATGTTCTTGCAGTCATGTACATTATGTGCTCATCTAGAAATTCAACTTGAATTGGTGCTTTGTCTTGTATTGGAAAATTAGACAATTGGTCTGCAATGGCTTGTCCTTTTATGACCTTACGCTCAACATACTCTATGTCAAATTCTAATAAGATCATCATCCACTTAGCAAGTCTACTTTTGAGAGCAGCCTTATCAAGCAAATATTTGAGAGGATCAATTTTTGCAATGAGGTGTATTGTATGTGCAAGCATGTAATGTCACAAATTTTGGGAAGCAAACACTACCGCTAGGCAAGATTTTTCAATACTAGTGTAGTTAACCTCATATGACACAAGAGTACGACTAATGTAATAGATAGCTCTTTCTTTTCCAGAATCATCAAGTTGAGCCAATAATGCCCCCAAGGAAGATTCTATTGTTGAAACATACAATATGAGTGGTTTTCCTAGGATAGGAGGCATTAAGATTGGAGGATTGGCCAAGTATTGCTTGATTTGGTCCATGCTTTGCTGACAATCTTCATTCCAGACACATTTAACCCCTTTGTGTAAAGTCTTGTTAAAGGGTTGGGCTCTATCAACCAGTTGTGAAATAAACCTCCTTATAGATTGAAGGCATCCTTGAAGACTCCTCATTTGACTAATGTTTTTGGGAGGCGGCATAGTCATTATTGCTTGAACTTTTTTTGGGTCCACCTCTATTCCTTCAACTGAAATGATAAATCCTAGGAGTTTTCTAGAGGTGACTCCAAATGCACACTTTTTGGGATTTAATCTTAATTGAAATTGTTCCATATGATCTAGAATTACTTCCAAATCACCTAGGTGTGTATCCCTTTTTTAGATTTTGCTAGGGTGTCATCCACATAATCTTCCATATTCTTATGCATCATGTCATGGAAGATAGTAGTCATAGCTATTTGATAAGTAGCTCCTACATTTTTTAATCCAAATGGCATGACATTCCAGCAATAGGTTCCCCATGCACAAGTGAAAGTAGTCTTTTCCTAGTCTTCAGGAGCTATTTTGATTTGATTATACCCAGAAAAATCATCCATCAAAGAATAGATCTCATAACCCGTAGTCATGTCCACTATCATGTCTATGTTTGGGAGTGGGAAATCATCCTTTGGGAATGCTTTATTAAGCTCTCTAAAATCTATGCAGACACAAATGGATTTGTCATGTTTTGAAATTGGTACAATATTGGATATCCATTCAGCATAATCAATGGCTCTTATAAATCTTGCACTAAGGAGTTTTTCTAATTCATCTTTGACAAGAAGAGCTATGTGAGGATGCATTTTCCTCAATTTCTATTTTACTGGTTTGATACCTGGAGCTATGGAAAAGTGATGCATAATGAGACTAGTGTCCAATCCTGGCATGTCTGGGTAAGTCCAAGTAAAATTAATCTTTTTGGTCTGTAGGAACTTGGTATATGCTTCTTTTTCCTATGTTGATAGATACTAAGCTAAATGCACAATTTGTGGAGCCTCTGGTGTATTCAAATTAACTGGTTGTGTAGGCTCAACAAGCACTAAATATCTGTCCTGAAAGTAACTTGGGAGATGATCAAGTACCTCATCCTTAGGTGCCACAAAGAGGTTTTCACCTTTGGATACGTCCTTTATTTTTACTTTTTTAGGTTTTGACACCGCCACATAGTGGTTTTCGCCATCATAACTCTTATTCTTTTTTCCTTTTCTTTTCATTTTGTGACTAAGGTACTTGATATCTGGTTCTGTCATGCTTGTAGTTGGTTTGCTGGTGGAAGAGACTACAGGTTTGAGAGCATTTAGGTAACAGGCTATCTCATAGTCATTTTGAAAAGTTAGGAGCTGAAGCTCTTGATAGCACTGAGACCAATCAATTAAGTGAGGATTGGTAAGGGGTAGGTCAATGACTGGTTCAATGCTGTGTATGCAAATGGTATCATCTCTAGTGATTGAAAAGTTAGGATTCATCAAGTATCCCTCTAAGGTACCCAAATTAGGACTTATCCTACCAAGCGAAGCATCATCCACTAAATCAACTCATGGATTCCAATCCTCTAATCCTACACTAGACTCATTAGCTACCTCAAGTTGGGAACTATATGTATGGACAACATCAATGTCCATGTCAACTGTAGAACAATCAAAAAGAGTCTCCCACTCATACTCATGTGAGTCTATATCTGAATCCTAGCTAGGATGTTTACACCAAGCATGTTTTCTAGGCCTTGAGGTAGAGGCTTTGATGTCACCAAGGGTAACACCTTCTTGGATGCCATTTGTATCCTGATGTTCTTGAATAGGATCCTCAACATGATCTTAAATAGTGGATTGTTCTTGTTCTAGGTCTGAAACTGTTGGACTGATAAATGGAGCATCTAAATCTCCCCAAAGGGGATTGGTGGAAGGGACCCAATCTTCACACCTATCTTGTTGATTTTTCAAATTGGGAATGTAGCTGGATTAATCATCACTATCCATCGTAACAAGGATAGGAGTAGTTTTTTTATTCTAACTTTCAAAACCTAGGTCAACTTTTGTCTTAGATCTATGGCCAAAGAGAGCATGATTGAGTGGTTCAACCTTAGCATCTAATCTGTGACTAAGAGGACCATGACCTGGGTAGCCCATATTTTTGACCAAAGTATATCCTCTCCCATAAGCTTTAGGAGATGAGGAGAAATTTTCATTATGCTTGTATTTTTCCTCCTTGTAAATCTAATCTCTAACAGCTACCTCTTCTTTTTCATCTTGTATGGGCACTAAGGACTCTACAAATGTACCAAATAGAGTCATTGCTGAAGATGAGGGACGCATCGCTTGTGAAGGTTTACCATAGGACCTAGGTGAGACTGGCATTTTTGTGAAGAAGTCAATTTGATAACCCCCCATACCAAGGTCTATGGCCTTAAACTTATTCTGACATTTGCTAAAGTGGCATCAAAATCCTCAGCTTCCCTGTTGAGAGGAACATGAGTCCTTGCTGAGATTGCATTAACAGATAATGTGCTATCCTCGGGTATACAAATTTCTACTCCATTATAGGGGAACTTGACACATTGGTGGTAGGTGGATGGTACTACTTGCATGTCATGGATCCACAGTCTACCAAGCAGGATATTATAGGCTAAAGGACCAGCATCAACAATTTGGAATAAAATGTCCTTTTCAACAGGGCCAATCCTGACAAGAAGGATGACCAAGCCTTTGAAGCTTCTCTCTACCTCATCATAGGCTTTGATGGTTATTTTCTTATGAGTATTAATAACTTGCTCTGAGTAACCCAGTATCTTCAACAAACTCAAGGAACAAATATTGAGCCTAGCACCCCCATCAATCAACACACGTCTGACACGGGTCTTGTGAATCATGACTTCGATATGAAGGGCAAGATTATGCGGATGGCTCAAGGCTTTGTCATCTTCTTCTGAGAATGTGAGGTAGTGAGGGCTGGCAAGGTGGTTAACCATATTTTGGAATTGGTCAACATCTATGTTGTTAGGAACATTGGATGTAAGAAAAGCATCCTCAAGAACACGCTTATGTCTTGGAGACAACTCTAGGAGTTCAAAAATTGAGATTTGAGTTGGTGTTCTTTGTAACTGGTCAACAAGATTGTAGCTCATTTCAGGATCGACTGCTAACTTGGTGGTGACATTCTTGGATGTCACTTGCTTGGGTTTGCTAAACTGGTTGGAATTAGGACCTCTAATAACCACAGGACCTTGACCTTGGCTTTTGGTGATAGCATTAAGATCTTGGGATGACCTTTGAGAGTGAGGACCCCTGAGCACCACCATGAGTTCTTCATCAAATATAGGAGGAGAGCCCACATCATGACTATAAGAATCTTTGTTTCACATCATGTTGACATTTTCCTCAACAATCTCAAGCATATTAACCACATTTTCTGCACCTGTGTAGGTATAGTTGATTTCAGCTTTGCCATTCTTGGGTTTAGAGGTTTCCCCCTTTTCATATTTGGGCAAAGGCTCCTTGAATGCCTTGTGGTCTGCATTTGTATTCAACCCATCAATCTGAAGTTTGCCACTTTCAATAAGATCTTGAATGAGGTGTTTAAGTTTCCAGTAATGTTCAATGTCATGTCCAATGCCATTGTGGTATTTGCAGAAAGCTTTTTCATTCCACCAATGTGGCTTAACATCAGGTATGTGAAAGTTTGCTAGATCTTGTGGTTGTGCAAGATTATTGGCAATAAGGGTCTTGAAAACATCCTCATAGGAGTCACCCAGTTTAGAAAATTGTCTCAACTTTTTCTTGGGCTTCTCTTGATACTTAGGTTTATTCTCTTGTTGGTTGGAGGATGTATTGAGCTTCATAGCCTAGACTTCACTAGACAAATGTAAGACTCCTTGATCCTTGGGTTGGGAAGAGTCCACAACTCCATCATTGACTACTTGCTTATTCTTATTCTAGTGCGAGTGCTTTCCTTTATCCTTATTAGCATTGTTATGATTTTGACCGTTGTTGGTATTACTATGTTTGGTCAAAATGCCTTGTTCTTTTAAGACATCCTCAATTCGACATGCTGTCTCAACCATAGTATCAAAGGAATCAAAGACCATTTTTCAAACCTCATAACGCATTTCAAGCACCAAATTACTAACAATGATGTCAATCCTTTCATGCTCAGGAATAGTCCTAGAATAGCGGGAGCACAATCATCTCCACCTTTGCAAGAAGGTAACAAAGGATTCCCCTTGGTTTTGTTTCAAATTGCATAAGTCCAAAATAGTGACTGATCTTGACAAGTTGTATGCAAAATGTTGAACGAATATGTGGACAAGTTCTTTGAAAGTTTTGATGGGAGGGGTTATGTTGGTAAACCACTCCATGGCTTGGCCCTTGAGGCTCCTTGGAAATAATCTCATAAGGTAAGAGTCATCTTGGTGGAACTCAAAACTCATGATATAAAATTGATGCACATGATCATGTGGGTCTCCATTGCCATCATACTTGTCGTATTGGGGAATTTCAACTTTCCTAGGAAAATCTGTCATAGGCACACTTTTGTCAAAAGGGTTGGGACAAATAGAATCAAGTGAAAATTAACTTTTAGGTGCCAACACCTTTTCCATCATTCGTTTGAGTTGCTGATTTCCTCTTCTTGAGAGGGTCCTTGTTTCTTGATTCTCCTATCCACATCAAAGTTGTAAGGGACTCTAGCACCCTTATTAATCAAACTCTCTAGGAACCTATCTTTATTTTGATCAAGGTACTTCTCCACATATTGTTGGAATAGTGGCTCTTGTTGCATTCTCATAAAGTCTTGATCATCAAAACTTGCACTACTTCCTCCATGTTGAGAGCCATGATGAGCTCATTGGGAGGGTTGTCTTGAGTTCCTAGGAGGTGTTCGTCTCCTATGTTGTGAAATCCTCCTTCCTCTAGGACTAGGAGATCTTGAAGGGGTCCTTGACCACCTTCTACTTCTTGGTGTTCTTGAGGGAGTAGAGGGTGGAGAGTTGTTTCCATTGTTGGTACCCCTTTTGTTAAATTGGTCATTGAGTTGTTGGGCTAGAAGCATATCTTGTTCCTCTTGGAATTCTTTTCTTCTCAATTCCAACAAGGCTTTTTGCTCTTCTTCTAGGTGTCTAAACCTTTCTTCTTTAGTGGCTTGTTCATCCAAAAAAGCTTTCTTTTCGTGCTCAATTCTTTTAAGCCTTTCATTAGCATATCTTGAGGTTTTTTTGAGCGGAGAGTTGGACCTTGAGTGTCTGAAGAAGTCATTAGTGAATGTGGCATTCACATGAGCATCACCAGATTCATTGTTTTGGTCTTCATGTTGTGACCGTGCATCTTGGCGAGCTTGCCCATAGTGTCTTTTAGCTCTTTGATGGGCATCTAGATATCTTGAGTTAATAGGGGGTGATTCAGGTTGATTATCATCACCAAACAACATGTTATCCCTAGGTCTTTGGAAAATGTCATCAAGAGTTTGATCCATTGCTTCTCTTTGTTTCCTAGTCAAGGTGTAGCTCATGTCCATATTTTATTGAGAGGATGGTAAAGAGGTGCTCAACTCACTAGGATTGCTCTTTGGGTCAAACCAAGCCTCAGACTCGCTCCTAGGTGATTGATCAAAGATGGGTTTCTTCCCCTTTTGCTTTTGACGAGTTTGGACTAAGGGTAATTGTTCAAAGACAACTTGAGGTCATTTTCCTTGATTAACTTGGTACCTTGTCGTAACTGACATGAAAGAAAAAGACCCTTGGTGATAAGATGACCTTATGGAATGTCAATACCAAACAAGGATAGTGAAAGTGTTCAATTGTCCAAAAAGAGATGGTAAGATAGAAAGTTGAAAAAGGTGTAAACCAATCCTGCCACAGAGGTGTATAATAAAAGGATGAGTATCCTAACACGTATGGGCCAAGAAAATGGATTTAACCAAATATATAATTGAAATTGAATTTTGATGGAAGTGAATTAGACAAAAGAGTACTAAAACTCTCCAAGCATGTTACCAAAGAATCTAAAGGTGTAATTTTTCAACAAGGATAATTTCTAGCTTATCGATGCCAAGCAAGACTACTTTGTAAAATTAGAGAACACCAATTCAAGGGGTCTAAAATCAAGAACCCAAGGTACAAATAGGTTTCTAGCAGCAGAGTAGGTCACCTACTATAATATGGTCGACTAAGGAAAGACTGAAAATTGCATAAACCAAACAGGCAACAAAAAGACTCTATGCGATAGTTTCCAGGCAAATAGTGTGATAATTTCTAAGCAGGCGATATTTTGCAATAACCAGGGCGATAGTTTCCAGGCAGCCTGTGTGATAATTTCCAGGCAAGCATTGCGATAATCTTCCAGTGATGAACTATCGCACGATAATTCTCAGTACAGTGCATGATACAGTTTCAGGATCGTACGACTCTTGACCAGTGGGTGCTAAAAATCTCAATTTTAAGGGCAGTTTGTTCAAAATTTCAGTTTGAAGGTTGGATTTTTGGTTTCAAGCACAGTGACAATAGTAAATAGACAGGTTTTCAAATAGTAGGTGATCAAACATGTCATCAAACACTTGCACAAGGGCAAAAACAACCTTGCCAAGACAAGCAATTATGATATCAAAACAATAAAATCCTATGAATACTACCGTGATGTTTGATGTTTGAGAATGTTTACATGGGTAGATCACAATGAGAACACTTCAAGCACTTACTAGCCTAAAAAGACAATGGCTTAATACTTAACAACTTGGCCCACACTTGATGTCCCATTGCCTCACATAAAGTGGTTACCCATAATAGATATTGGCTTTGTCGTGGAAGTGCCAATGACACAACCAAAGGAACATAGATGGTGAGTAATCTTGGGGTGATCCAAGTTATTCTACTTGGATCAATCCTTGTACCAAGAAGCTAAGCGAAAAAATAGGGTGGCAACTATCTATGGTTCTTAATAAGGGTTTCCATTCGTAATACCCCTCTTGCTCCCCAAAGGGACTCCTTACCTTGTGGCAAGTAATAGACCTTGCGGCCACAAGAGTACCTTAAGCATTCTTACTCAACACTATCCTCATGGTCACAATCCCACAAGTACTCACATCAAGTGAAGACAAGTACTACGTCTACCAAGGTTTTATGTCCTTGATAGCCTTGAATTTATAGTGGGTCAGAATAGCTGGCGAAAAGCTTGCCCCACTTGGGTCGTTCCTCTTGATTGCTCAAGAGTAGGCCCGCTTAAGTATTCTAAAAGTTAAACAAAGAGTGGATCTACCTTTGAGTGTCAGGATTTCTATTTCACCTCAAGGGTGAAGAGCATAATCTCCTAGCTCAAAAATATCTCCCAAACACACTAAGAAAAGGTTCAATTACCCTCTTGCTTTCAAAATCTAAAGATGGGTCAAGATTTTCTGGTTCACCACAAGGGTGAAGAGCATACTTCTCCTACCACCCAAAGATTCCTACAACAAGATATTAAGTGCCTATGAAATGAAGCAACTAGCATATGCCACACTCAAAAGAAAGCAAATAAACAAGCACTTGATTAGTTTTTATGCTTTGGGCAGCCTTACAAAAACTGTTAGTAGCCCTTGTGCATTTGAAGCTTTGACATGCATTCTTTTAGGCAAATAATCAAGCAATAGGAGCACCTACAAGCACCACTTATTAGCCCTACAAGGGTTAGCACATCAAAAATCAAATGAAATATGCAAATAGACCCCTATCCTATAACAACAAATCAGAAATCTGAATCAAAACTAAGTAGATCTTGCAAAGAAATGACAAAAATTGCTCACTACCAGGCTTGGGTGATATTTCTATCAGAGAAACAGTCGTGCGATATTTCGTCTTGTACTAGTGTGATAATATATTTTCGGGCAATAATTCCTACTACGTGCGACAGAAAATAGAACAAGAGCGCGATATAATCTACCAAAGCGTGCGATATTATAACTGGTAAAGTATCACACTGGTATGTAAGAAAGTATCGTACGACACTAGAAAATTATCGCACGATAATTCTATCAGAAAAACCAGAGAGCAAATTTTTTATGAAACAAGTAAAATTGATGAAAAAAATGCAGAAAATGCAGAAAATGAAGGAGAAAACAAGAATGTTCTGCCCCATGGTGGGCGCCAAAAATGTACACACTAAGAGTGCACTTCTCTAAGTCTTTACTTCCAAGAGAATCCATGAATGGAAAACCTTGAAAAGTGACCTAGAGCTCCCTAAGCATGGAGTGCAAGGATATTAAGTGTGCTCTCAGCTAGAGCTATTAAGCCTATGACCTTGCTAGTAAACCATGCAATGAGAGATTCAATGGAGACAAGGGCAAGAATGCCAATATGCTCAAGAATCAATATGAGAATGAAATGCAACTATGCTAGAAATGAGAATGCAAGCTAAGCTATGAAAAGAAAGATGCAAGTGTTACAATCCAAGCTAATTAATCTATGTGAACTAATTTAGAGCATAGAAAAGAAGCTAATCTAGGAAAGCATAAACATGAAGCTATGATGCAAGAAATGAAAGATGGATGCAAGAATGTCTTCAAAAAAGCTCCAAAGTCTCTAAGCAATCTTGCAGCATAAGGTTAGTATTCAAAAGATGGATGCTAAAATGAGAAGAGAGCTCTCCTTTTAAAAGAATTGAAAATGAATGGATCATGGAGATTAAGAGGCAAAAGATTTAATCAAGGGTGGAGCTTGAAAGATGAGCAATCCATGTGCACAAATCTCCTCCAATGAGAAAATATGAGTTGACTTTTGTGTCCATATGAGACAAAAAGTATTTTTCTTCTTTTTATAAAATAAGAATAATGCTTTATTTGTGCAACTTAGGATAAGAGGAAAAGTGGGGGCTTTTTATTTATTAAAAGGGGAGGAAATTCTTTTTAAATAAATAAAGACTTTAGGATAAAATGGTTAGCCCATGGAAGATAATCGAATAAATGATAAAAATAGGATTTGATTAAGGAAATTGATATAATTGAAAAAAAGTTGATTTTTGAAAATATTGATTCAGGGATTTGATAAATTGATGAATGGGGGCCCAAAGTTTAGGTGACCATTTTAGGGTGCCTACACCAGACATCAACTTCCTTGAATTATTAGGACGAGTGTGCCCTATCACAAGTCTCAATACTAAAAAAGGGGAGATAATATTCAAATCCAAATCCCAACCTAAGCCATTTTATTGTCCTGAAATAGTGGACAAGATTCTGATATTTTATCCTTCACAAACTCGTCTAGGTGACGTGAGTTTATAGTCCCTTCCTTGAGCATGGTTATGGTTCTTTAAGTTCAGTTGATTTTTGGTTGATTGATATGATTGCTATAATTAGATAATTTATTTAGATTAAATTATGTAATTTAAATAAATTAGATTTTGTTATTTTTAGCTATTTAAATGTGATAGTATTTAAGTAATATAAATTAATTAAATACATTTATTAAATTTAATGATTTTAATTAAAAGGCTTATTGTGAAAATAAAGATATTTAATTAATGAAAAATAATTAAATGTATTCAATTTAAATTTACTTTATTATAAATTTAACTTTTCGAATAAAAGGTATTTATTAATTGAAAAATTAAATAACATGTGAAAAATAACATTAGACTAAATGTTATTATTTA
>BSBK01008204.1:57500-62500 GCA_027943335.1 Chamaecyparis obtusa
GGAGAAGTGGTTTGCTTTGCAGGTTTTGGAGCTCGAAAGTGGCTACCTAGGTATCCTTAGTAGGTTACTTAATCAAGTGTTAATATTAAACTGAATGAGGTTAATTAAATTAATAAGATAATTTGGTTCCTCACCCATGCCTTGACTGCTAGTGTAGGCTAAGGATGCGAGTGGGAGAAGATGCTTTCCCGTCTAGTAGTGATGATGAGTATGAAATGATCAGTTATCCTTGTCTTCATGAGAGGATTTCAGGTTCTGCATATGATCACACTTGGAAGTCAGAGTCTACTGAGATCTTTCCAAGGTGTTGAGATATGTGATGACACTTCCCTGGTTTCATTCTAGGTTTCCTACACGTGTTGGTTTCCTCTAGGTTATTATGTGTACCTTTGACTTATGAGTTGTACCCTTGAGATAAGATCTTCTAGGATCCTTTCCTAGTCTATCGTATTGATTGGTATTGTTATCTGAATGGGATTTGTTGTTATCTCCTTAGCATGCTGGGAGTGGAATGACAGGTTTCCATGATGTCGGGAGGGAGTGATTTTTTTTACCATTTGAGACTTTGTTTCCCTTGTTCCAATGCTAGATGATCCCAATTATAGTTACTTCCTTTCATATATTCTTGGAGATTTGTTCTTATTCTTGTACTTCTCTATTTGTACTTTGTATTTTATTGTAACTGCATACCCTGCAACATGTTTAGTGAATGTTGATGATTATATATACTTTATCATTCAGTTGTAATCATGATGTAATGTTTAATTTATGGATGTAATTGTATTTTGTAGTTTCTACGTCAAGGAACCCTTGAGATGTGTAATCTACTATGGAGATTATATTTATGTTTATGTACTTATGGAATTTATGTTTTACTTCCACTTGTTTAATCATCATTGTTTGTAAACATTTAAGAAAAAAATTAATCTGCAAACTTAGTAACATGTTTTAGGTTAATATCTCTTGGGTATCCTTAGTAGGTTAATTAATCAAGTGATAATATTAAACTAAATGGGGTTAAATAAATTAATGAGATAATGGTTCATTGTCCATGCCTTGAGTGCTAGTATAGGCTAAGGATGGGAGTGGGAGAAGATGCTTGTCCATCTAGTAGTGATGGTGAGTCTAGCATGATCAGTTATCCTTGTCTTCAAGAGAGGAATTTGGGTTCTGCATATGATCACACTTAGAAGTCAGAGTCCAGTGAGATCGTTCCAAGGCATTGACATGTGTGATGACACTTTCTTGATTTCATTCTAGTTTTCTTACATGTGTTGGTTTCCTCTGAGTTCCCTAGTGGGGCATTACACTTGGTATCAGAGCCCATGCTTCAAACACTAGGAGATCTGGCAATATTGTACACCCATTAGTTGTCTAGTGTCAAAACTTGAAAATAAAACTTAGACATATAACACTCGTGTATTTCATACCATTATTTTTGCAATCTTATCATGTTTTATTTATTTTTTCCTTATTGTTGTATGTTGTAGGAAAGATGGTCACAGAGACTAGATCTGTGGCTAGGGGCCGAAGTGGAGGCCGTAGTAGGGGATGTGGAAGAAGTAGATTTCCTATCCCTCATGTTAGTCAAAGAGTTGGGGAGAGCAGGGAAGAGGATGGTGGAGAACATCATGGTGATTCAAGAGAGCTTAATGCCATGCAGATTCTCCTGACTATTTTAGAGTACCTACCTATGCAGAACAAGGCCGATCAGGAAGTATCACATCATTCTAATAATGAGGAGAGACATAGATCTAGGATTTTGAAAAGGAGGGATACTGCCCTTAGTCAGGGAGACCTAAAGGCCAATCAGATGAGAGACCTTATAAGATCATGACTACCTTCTTTTAATAGTCTTGGCACTGATTTTGAGGTAGAGACTTGGTTCATTGCTTCAAATAATTATTTCACCATGCAGTAGTTTGACACCAATTTTAAGGCAAGATGTGTTGTTATGAGCCTCGAGAGTTTTGCAGCTTTGTAGTGGAAAATTGAGGAGAAGAAAATTGGACATACTATGGAGACTGTCACTTGGGAGATTTTCCTTGAAAAGTTTTGTGAGTGTTTTCTATCTGATTAGTGGTAGTGGAAGCGCGCAGATTAGTTCCATAATCTACAAGAGATGTCCATGTCTATTCAAGAGTACAATCGATGTTTCTTTAAGCTCAGGCCCTATGCAAAATTCAATGATCAGTCACCACTCATGTTACAACATTTCATTAGAGGACTCAATGGTTGCATTATAAGAGGGTTTAAGGTTTTCAAACCCAAGACCCTCAAGGAAGCGGTTATTAAGGCTACTTTGGTTGAGGAAAATTTGGCCTTAGGACATGGTGGATAGATAGGGGTTCAGACAGGAGTTCCCACATCTTTAGGGTATAAAGGAAATCCAAACCAAGGTGCAGGAAACCTCAAGAAACCCCCTCCCTATTTTCTTAGTTAGCAACAAAAGGGCACAAATCCTCTAACACAGAACGATGGTTCTCACTCTAAGAACTTTCGTAACTTTTTGTGCAATAGGCGCAATCAGAATAGTTAGCCTGCATAGAGCACACATTCAGTTGAGAGAAGAGGCAACTATCAATAGTCTAGTGCACCCTCCGCTAGGAGAGGTTACGGTAGAGGCAATGGTTGCTTCTCATGTGGGAAACATGGTCACATTGCAGTGAATTGACCTCAACGTCCATCCCAATTTTTAGGATAGAGACCTACAACTTTTGAGCCTACTATAGGGGATGTTGATAGACCTCACAAGGTATTTACAGTAGTGGACCATTGTCAGGAAGAGCATTAGGGTACTATTGTAGATACTTTTGGAGCCACTAGAGGTATTTCTCTTTCTATTTTATTTGATTCAGTAGCTAAAAATTTCTTTATATCTCTTTTTACAATAGAGAGATGCGGGCTAGTGATAGTAAAACAAGATAATGGTTGGAAAGTAGAGTTAGCCTAAGGGGAAAGAGTATTAATAGACTCTCTAGTGCATGAGTGTGAGTTAGACTTAGGTAAATTCACCACCACATTAGAATTTTGTGTGATTCCTTTGGGATCATATGACATTGTCCTTAGAATGGATTGGTTAAGTTCTCATGGAGCCAACATTGATTGTAGACAAAATTTAATCAGATGCAAAGATGATGTTGGTAAGGATTGTGAGATAGTGAGAATTCAATGCCCTATATCTCTGCGTGTTATTTTCACTATGCAACTCAAGAGAAACATGCAAAAGGGATGTCAAGTATTTTCTATAACTATGAATGAGGTGGATGAAGTGGAAACAGATGAAAATACTCTTTATCATCCTATACTTCAAGAATTCATTGATGTCTTTCCTAGTAAGATTCTAGCTATGCCACCTAAGTGTGACATAGATTTTTGCATTGATCTTATTCCAAGAGCACAAATCATTGCTAGAGCACCTTACTAGATGACCACTCAGGAGTTGAGCTAGCCTAAACTATAGCTGGTAGATCTTTTGGTGAAGGGAAGCATTTGTTAGAGTGTTTCTCCATGGGAAGTATCTGTACTCTTCATTAAAAACAAAGATGGATCCTTACGCTTGTGCTTCAACTATAGATAGTTGAACAAGGTAATGATCAAGAACATGTACCCTTTTCTAAGGATTGATGATCTCTTTTATTAGATAAAAGGAGCTAAGGTATTCTCCAAGATTGATCTTAAGTCGGGATACCATCAGTTGCACATTCAGGATGTAGATATTCACTTGAGACAACATTCCACACTCACTATGGATATTCTGAGTTCATAGTTGTTCCTTTTGGTTTGATAAATGCTCCATTTGTTTTCATGTGCTTAATGAATGGAGTATTTCATTCTTACCTTGACCGGTTTGTTCTTATCTTCTTGGATGACATATTGATATATTATAAAATCATGGAAGAACATGAGGAACATCTATGACTAGTTTTGCAGTGTCTTCGTGACAATCAGTTATACGCTAATGCAATGAAGTGTGTCCTCTTTTAGTCTGAAGTTTAGTAGTTGGGGCACCTAATCTCAGGTGAGGGTATTTCAATGGATTCTTCCAAGATCCAGGCTATAGTTTATTGGCCAATCCCCACCAATGTATCTAAAGTTCATAGTTTCATGGGCTTGGCATGATACTATTGCAGATTAGTCAAGGACTTCTCTAGAGTTGCATATTAGATTACTTCTCTCCAAAGGAAAGGGAAGAAATATGTCTAGACAAAGAAGTGTGAAGAGGATTTCTAGAACCTCAAGAAGTGTTTGACCAACGCACCTATCTTAGCAATTCCAGACCCTACAGGCAATTTTATGGTGTGTGTTGATGCTTCTTTGGAAGGTCTAGGAGTGGCCCTTATGTAGGAAGGATGGGTGATTGCTTATGAATCTCACAAACTCAGGGAGCACAAATTAAATTACCCTACACATGACCTTGAGTTGGAAATGGTGGTTCATGCATTAATCTGATGGAGACATTTTCTATTAGGACATTGATTTGAGCTTCATAGTGATCATTACAGCTTCCAGCATATCTTTACCTAACCTAATCTAAATACCAAACATATGTGATGGATGGATTTTCTTTGTGAATATGAATTTAAGGTCAAGTAGATCCAGGGTAAGGAAAATGTGGTAGCCAATGCCTTGAGTCATAGGATACATGAGATATCAGCTTTGACTCTTGGTGTAGATTTGTAGAGTCGTATACTCTAGGCATTTCCTTCAGATACTTGGTACAAGAAAGTCAGATTTGAGATTGAGTTAGAGAGACCTTTGGAGGGAAGGTTTTCAGGATATGTTTTGGACTCCGATAATTTTTTGTGTTACATAAGATGGATATATGTACCCCCATCAGATGATCTTTATACGATGTTCTTATCTGAGGCTCATTGTGCACCTTACTCGATACATCCAGTTGTCAAGAAGATGAATGCATACCTTCGACAACTATACTATTGGTCTAGTATGAAATGTGACATTGCTAATTTTGTGGCCAAATGTTTAGAGTTTCAATG
>BSBK01008204.1:70000-275364 GCA_027943335.1 Chamaecyparis obtusa
CTTATCTCTAATCTAGATCTTGCCCTTATATAACAACAAAAATGTTTTACCGTTTCAAGATCTACGATTCAGATTTACTTCTATTGCCGCCTAAACTATATAATTTTCTGATTGGCCCTAGGTTTTACATGGGGATCAATGATAACAATATGGATGCATAATTATCTCTGTAATTACCTCAATAGACAAAATACAAAACATTATTATCACCAAAAATGGTTTACCTTGATCATTGTGCCATTCCAAACTTGTATGTCAATTCTGGCTAACTCGGCAAAAGTTATTCCTGGCACTCAGCATTAACTGTACTCGGCATCAGTTGAACTTCTTTGTCACTTAGTAATCATTGATAGATGTAACTCGGCAATAACTATACTCTTGGCATATTACAAACATATAGTGACCATGACTTTACTCGGCAGTACTACTGCTCGGTAAGTATACAATACAAAACTTGGCCTTTACAAAATGACTCGGTCGCAGTGATGACCAACCATCATTGCCTAGGTAAATGACTAAGTGTGAAACACTGATGGTCAACAAAAACTATAGAGATCTACAATCTCCCCCTTTGACATTAGTGGCAAAAACACTTTGTCATGACATTGGTATACGCAATTTACAAAAATGTTTGTACTAGCCTAATACTCCCCCTGAGATATATATACATTCAAAATTTTGTTACCTATCCCTATTCTATCCTTGTCCAGACTCATGTCATGATGATTCCCCCTTGTTTTTGACATGACTAATGTCTTCATTAGTAGGTAGCTCACAGATTTTCTCTAGAAAAGGTTTGTGCAACACTATGATCATGTAGAGTGCATCGGTCCAAGCAGTTGAAGCAAGGTTCAAAACTTCTGTCTGCACTTCTAAATCAATAGCTAAACTGATAAGGCTCTTGGCTGTGGATAGATGTGGATCACTCTGGATCAATGTTTTAGCCTTTGCTATTTTTCTCTGTATAGCCTCTAGATGCGGTGTTAAAACAGTTTGAATAGAGAGTAGGCGAGAACGAATCTTGCCATCATTAGCCATCAGCTTGGCTAAATTACCTTGTGTCTGCATGATTTTTACATAATGTTCAGCACTGGTGTCTGCATCCAAGGTTAGGGACTGACTTGTAGCTTTGATTTCTTGCTTGAGAGTCTTGAGCAATTGTTGATTTTCCTCTGTGAACAGTTCAACATTACATATCTTAGCCAATAGAGACTGTCCATTCACAACTAATCCCTCAATCTCCTTTACCAATTTGGACAGCTCAACCTATTTTACTGCTATCTCGACAGATATCCTGTTTAGCATTTTGGTCTCAAACCTCCTTTTTGACCATTCAAATAACTTATCACTTGCACATCTAACTTCATTATTTACTTTCTGAACAATGTGTACAAGTTGTTCCAATATGGGAACATAACTATTTACATCTGATAAGTCATATACTTCATTAAATATATCTTTAATTTCATGAAGAACCTATTTTTGCTGATGCTCTCTTCGAAGTTCTACTTGCCTGCTCTTTCTTGTCAACAAATCTTTCATTATCTGTAGTTGCTCATAAGAAAGGTTATCTGTATCCCATTTAGGAATAACAATTACTTCATCAATTGTTACCTCATCTTTCTCCATTTGTCCTCTCGGTGGAGTGCTTCCACTCATCATCTGTACAAGAGCTTTTATTGCCTCTTGTTCCTTTGGTTCTTGCTCTTCAATGAATTTTCCTTTTATGTTTTCTTCTCCTTTCTCCTTCTCCTCGACATGAGGGCTAACAGCTTGTTTATCTATTTTGCTTCCTTGTTCTTCTATGCTATGTTCTTCCTTAGGAGGACTTTGAATGTTGTTTGCTGTTTTGACTTCTTCCTTGATAGATTGAGTTAGTGGTACCGACTTGATGGGTTCCTCAGTAAGACTGGTACCGACTAACTAATCAAAAGTAGCAACTCCAGGTAGAGTAGGATTATCATCGACAAATTGTATGCTTGTAATGGTGGGATAGTCCATGACTTGCAACAGTATAATGTTGCTATCAGGCAGGGGGTGTGTCAGTTGCTTTCGTGTTCTTTAAATCATCCTTAGTTAAGAATGAATTCTTAATAGGGATCTCCTCCGGTATGTCAACAATGTGAACGTCAAATGTATCATGTGATTTCACTTCCTTAGGAGTATCAATCTCCATTTTATTTTGCTTGATGTCAAGTTCAACAACTATTGAAGTGGTAGCATCTTTTCCTTCATTCTTTTCTTCATCCTATTCTTCATCAGGAGTGGGTAACAAACCATACAATACCTTCCAAATTTTTAAACTTTCTTACACAATATCTTCAACCTTGTGTTGAAGAATGAGATAGGCTCTAAGTTTAGGATCAAACTTGCCTCTTTATTGCTCAATTGTCTATTTGATGTCTGCAGGGGTGAGAGTAGATTCAACTTGTGCAAGTGTACTCTCCTTGATTTCTTTCTCTATTTTCAGAGCATACTCCCATTTCTGTGCGACCTTGTTGCATAATTCCTTTGGAATTCTATTTTCAATCTCAATTGGCAACATCTTGAAAATGCATAACATTTCAAGAATAGCATCCTCAACTTTTTCTTTATCTCCAATACTCATTTTTCCAAACTTTAATCTTTTTACCTCATCTACTATTGTTGTGCTTGTAATCTTAAGACATAATTCATCAATAGTGAGTTGATGTGTACCTTGTTGTGTAGCCTTCCTGTTTATTGCTTCATCACTTTTTGTTTCTTCATCATCCTCTGTTAGAACAAGTTTCCTTCTCGGCTTCTTCATAGCCTTGGTCGGCACTGCCTTAGGTTGAGTGGATTTTTGCTTAGCATATGTAGGAGTCTTCTTAGGAGTCTTGGTAGTAGCTCTTCTAGTCTGAGGCCTTAGTGATGGTGTCACTGACACTTTTCATTTCAATACTCTTCTCTTTGGCGGGGACTCGGCAATTACTGGTTTCTTCTCTTCTTCTTCTTTCTCACTACTACTAGTTGCACTTGGTTCATCTTCTCCCAATCCTTGGGTCAACTCTAATGGTGCATCCTTCTCAGATTCTTTAACATATTCTTCCAGATTTCTCACTATTTTCTTTCTTTTCCTTTCAGTGGTGGCAGCCAATAATCCCAAAAAAATCTTGGATTTGGCCTCTTCAAATGTTCCAAAGTAAGGTGCCTTTGTATCAATTTCCTCAGCTAAGAGGGCTGTGATTGCTGCAATAGCTTCATCTATGTTGAGTTCATAGGGTAATGGCATTAACCATGAAACCCTAGATAGGACTGCCTATGCATAGGTAAAGTCTGTGTCTACCAGAAAACATATATCTTTGTTGTATTTCTCAATCAAAGACACAAGGATTCTAGTCCTATTCCTCATCTTCTTCTTAAACTCAATGAAATAATTATCCATAATCCCTTCAAAATCATCACCAATCTGGTTTATAAAATCATTTATTTGAACTGTGATGGGCTTGTTCTTATCCCATGTTACATCACCATGTGTAGGAAAACACTTCTTGACATAAAAGAATATACAGATTAGTAGGGAACCGAACTTACACATAGAGTTCTTCACCGTCTGGATGGAGTTCAAATTCTTGGCAAGTTGAGTCAGCTGGAGCTCGGCAAGGTCATATGTGTGCACTTTCTTAATTATCTTCCATGCCTGGTCCACTACCATACAGAGGACGTTGTCCAACCGACTGGATTGATAAAACTTGTGCGAAATGACTCTAACAGCGAAGTCAATTTTCGAATCGGTAATGGTGGAAATTGTTAGATTTGATAACCATCAAATCTTCCCAAGAACACCTGCATGCAAAGACTGCTACAAGAATGAAGACATAAGAGAGACAGAAAGCTATGGCGGCCAATAGGCCAGAGACTGCAAAAACATGTTGCAAGAAAATAATTTTCTATTAACAATGATGAAAATAATACAATCTCCTTAAGAATTACAAAGCGGGAATCCTTATAAAAGGATACCAAAACCCTAAAGGTGAAAACCCTAAAGAATAATGAGATGCCTAAGTCTAACTTAAGTGTAGAGAATAATAGACTAATAATTAAATAAATTAATTATTAGCTATAATATGACTACTCTAACACCCCCCCTTAAGTGTAACTTAGGGAGAAGCTAAACAACTAAGGACTACAAGATGCATGAAAACAAAAATGCATGAAAGAGCTATGGGTCCCGGCAACAAGGCCTGATCAGGTACCCAAAACATAAAGCAAAAGATGTCCTAGAGAAAGGAACAAGAAGAGAGCAAGAAGCTCCTCCGAAGCATGTCTGAAAACTCTGTCAGAAGATACTGCTGGAACCCCCACTGAAGTGCATGACCAGGTAGAGAAGACAAGTGTATGAAGAGCTGATCAATCGAACCAGGAAGCAATAGAACCAACAGGTGAACCCCCCCATAATGCTGAACTGGGAGAGGTGACAGGAACACTGAAATGCGATGCCAAAAATAGCTGCAGAAGAAGAACCAGGAACACCAACAGTGCAACAGAAGCACACACACAGGATAAAGGGCGGTGTCATAGACACAGTCTACATGGGCTAATGTCGTGGAAGGTACGCTCACTTGACAAGAGTGGATGCGCCTATAGTGGCAAATGCATCAGAATCCCCCCATGGCACTTTATAACTGAGTGCGAATACTAAAACTGAACCAGGTGAAAAAGATCCCAGAAATGCAGAAGAGGGCACTTTATCTCAGTGCGTTTACAGAACAAAGATACATCAGAAAGAGCATGCAAGCTCAGAAGTCAGAAAGAAGAGTGAGCTATGAACTCAGAAGAAGAGATCCCCGGACCTGTAGAACCAAGCACACCACCAGAGGGCATAAACTGCATAACTTGGAGGAGTGAAAACATGGAGCAGAATCTAGAAGAAATACCTCTGCCATTGAATAGTACACAGAATCAGCTTTCCGACGATATCTCGTTTGCCAAAAAAGGAGTCCGGAAGAGCCAGATATGACTCCCGGAAGGCAAAAAGAGATATCAGACTTCAACAGAAAAAAACACTGTTGAAACGGTGGAACCAAAAAACCTAACCTCCACCATCGAAAAGTGCTCGGAAAGAGCTTTCTGACGATATATGGAAGTCAGAAAAGGACCCCCGGATGCTCCCTGTAGAGCGAGAAACGTCCAGGTACCCCCAAAAGCTTCAAAACATAGGTTTAAGCCCCTGGGGCTAAAAAAAATAGGCCCCTGGGCGCATGGCACGCGCAGGGGGCTGGAACCGGAGCCCTTGGTCACCCATGTGACTGCCGCAAAGGGCCCGCGGGCTTAAAAACCCGCCGGGCGGCCGGCGGAGCGGTGGGCGGAGCGGGGCCGGCGGAGGGGAGGCCGCGGAGGGCGCTGCAGCGGAGCGGTGGTCGCGGATGGCGGCGGCGGCACGGGCGTAGGCGCGGGCAGAGCGGGGGCCGACAGAGCGGAGGCCGCGGAGGGCGGTGGCGGCACGGGCGCGGGCGCGAGCGGCGGCTAGGCGGGCCGCGGAGCGGGGCCGGCGGAGGAGGCAGCGGCAGCTCTGCAGCTGCTAGCGGCTCGGCGGAGGCCGCGGGGGTGGCGCCCGGGTGGCCGCTGGGTGGCGCCCGGGAGGCCGCCCCTTAAAAAAATTTTTAATAATTTTTTTGAAAATCGCCGTCTCGGAGTGCGTGCCAGGGCCGTACGGCCTTGGTATGCAAATTTTTTTTGCCTCAGATGCCACTGTGTCCAAAATGGACAAGTTTTATATGGATTTAGGGGTTCTTGGGCCTTCCGGACACAATGGTGGTGTCCGTTTTTGCCCAAGGTGAGCCAAATTTTGGCTCCCCCCCAGATACACAAAAAAAACTTCTGAAACCCTTAAAAACCTCCTGCTTCTGAAACACTTCAACAAAGCACGAACAGCGAGCAGCAAGATGGCTCTGATACCATGTTAGATTTGATAACCATCAAATCTTCCCAAGAACACCTGCATGCAAAGACTGCTACAAGAATGAAGACAGAAGAGAGACAGAAAGCTATGGCGACCAATAGGCCAGAGACTGCAAAAACATGTTGCAAGAAAATAATTTTCTATTAACAATGATGAAAATAATACAATCTCCTTAAGAATTACAAAGCGGGAATCCTTATAAAAGGATACCAAAACCCTAAAGGTGAAAACCCTAAAGAATAATGAGATGCCTAAGTCTAACTTAAGTGTAGAGAATAATAGACTAATAATTAAATAAATTAATTATTAGCTATAATATGACTACTCTAACAGAAATTGTCATGTTGCATTTGTTCCAAACTGCTTGGGTGTTTTCTTGAATATCCTCTTTTCCTGCACATTTCATCGTTCTCTTCCTGTCAATTATAGGGTAACCAGTGACCATGTGTATCATTTCCTTTGTGATCTTCACCGGTCCGTCTTCCAACCATAACTGCATGTCGTGTACTCGACCCAAAATGATCTTGATCCACTCCACTTTGAAATTTTGCGAGAAATTTAGGGCATGCACTAACCCTTGATCGACAATAACCTTATGTTCCGGCTTCAGCACTCCGTTGACACATAGTTTGTCATATGCTTCCCTGATCTCATAATCACCAATTTCTCCAATTTTGCACATATAGCAAGACCTAACATCGTTCATCAATAACACATTCTCCGGAATAGAAGATAGGGCTCTGTTCAAATCTCCTCTGACAGCACTTTCCAACATTGTCTTGAATACCCTTGGTTTGCAAACTTCATTCCTTACAAGTTGCACATTGAAAACTTCCATCCCTTGTTTCTTGACTGGTGCAGATGAAGATGATGCCATTTTAAACTATAATTTTCAAAAAGAAAATATTTGCTCGGTAAAGTACCCTTTTGTCAATAACCCTGTAGATGAATTTTGTTGATGACACGCTGAGAGAATTCGGAATCGCTTTGCTCAATCTAGTTGCTCGAACTCTAAATTGCTCTCTGAAATCTTGAATAGCTTGGTGAAATGAAATTAATGACAATTTTTCGCTTTATAGAATCTGAAAAAAAAAGGATTAGGGCCTCATAAATGCTCCATATAGATTTAGGTAGATTACAGCTGTCTCGACAAACTCACAAGCTCGGTCGATATAACCGTTACAATACAGCTCGACATACATAGCATTTCGGCCATAGTAGGTGCTCGACATGCATTGATAGCTCGGTCATTGACACTAATGCTCGACATCAAAAGTGAAATTTTCTATTTTGCTCACATATGTCCTAGTGCATCTTTATCTATGTTGATATGGACTTTTGCTCGCTTCTATGTTAGGAACTAATGAGAGATAAGGCTTTGCAAGATTCAATTCCGAACATACCTTTCAAGCTTAATTAGAAGAAGTGTGATCACCTGATCCATTGGATTGGGTGATCACAGATGTGCTGGCTTCACTTGAGTTTTCTTCTTCTTTCTTCCTCCATGTCTTTTCCATCTAAATCTTCAATTTCTCATGAATACCTCCATTCTGATTTTCATTGCTCGGCATAGGTGATCTGCAATGTTTCTTTAAATGACTAACCTTGTTGCATTTGTAACAAACCATGCTTCCATTCATCCAGCTTTTAGATTTACCTCTAAAGTGAGTCTTCATGCAATTAGCTCCGATGTGTCCATACTTACCACAATAATGATAATTATACCAGGTGTTGTAATCCCAATTGTAGCAGTTGTGCTTTGTGACTGGCTTTGTTTGCTTATTAGATGACCACCTTGGTCTTGATCTGCATTCAAATGCTTTGTGCCCATATTTCTGACAATTGAAACAACTTCCTTGAAACTTGGGTGAGGTAGATGAATTACTAGCTTTGGATCTACATTCATGTGCTTGATGTCCATGCTTCTTGTAGTTAAAACAATGTCCATTAAACTTAGGCTTAGAATCAGACTTACCATATTTGCTTCTGCATATATTGGCTGTATGTCATGGCTTTCCATAGTGATGACATGTGGGTTTGGTGTTCTTTGGTTTAGCCATCTTCTGTTCTCCATTCATTGATGATTCTCCTTCCTCAGTAGATGAATATTCATTTAGTCCAAGTCCAGATCTATCACCGGATCTTCTAGGTGATCTCAACAGCTCTTCAAAATATTTCACAACTTCATTAGGTTTGTTCATCCTTTCATTGATTTCTTTTTTAGTTCTCAACTCATGTTTCAACTGATCATTCTCAGACCTTAGCTAATTGATTTCCATATCTTTTCTACCCAATTCTTGATTAACCATCAGTAGCTGATTTACCATGTCTAGTTGATTATTAGTCAATCTTTGCATGTCACTTGTTCTTTCATCTAGTTTGATTGCAATTTGTCTTTTGTCTTCCTCAGCCATTGTCTTATCATCTTCAGCTTTCTTTTTTTGTTCCACTAATTCACAAAGTCTGATAGATTGAATTTCTCGTTCTCTCCTTAGAGTTCTGATGTCATCATTTAGTATGGTATTTTTCTCCAGTAGTTCTTTTATAGCTTTATCACTCTCGGCAGAGTTACCATTGTCAAATAGTCCAGAGATGTCTTCCTCTTTGTACTGTGGCTCATTTTGTTGGATTGCAATCTCTCTTCTCTTGCTCAAAGATTTCTTCAATTCTCCTCTAGTTGCTTCCAGTTGCTGCAATGCCAGCTGTACTTCAATCTTTTGATTCTCTATGATCTTCCCCATTTTATAAGCTTCCATTTTAAGATCTTTTTCCTCAAGTGGTTAGACTTCCTTAAGAGAAACCTTGCTGCTCTGATACCAATTGTTGGAAATATAAGTGGGAAAATAATTCTGAGAGAGGGGGGGGGGGGGGTGAATCAGATATTAACTACTTTTATCCTTTGATTTGATAAAACTTTTATGCATAGCATAAACAAAACTTGATCAAAGTAAGCAACAAAACATATAAAGCAACATACATGAAATTACTCATAACACCAAGATTTTGGTAACCCAGAAAACCCTTGAAAGGTAAAACTGGGGTGGGGATGACACCCACAAATCTTCACTACTGCAGTAATAAGTTTTGCCTGTTAGGGCTTACAAAATGTGATCAAATCATGATCTACCCTGTGAAAGGTCTACTCGGTTAAAAGCTAAAAGACTTGTATAGTCTACCTTGTTAAAGGATTTATCAACTTACAATAAAGTAAGCACTTGGTAAAGAGATTTACAAAAGTCTGCTAAGACTACTCGGTTAAGAGATTTACCCTGATACACTGGTCAAAATGTCTCAGTACCTGATCTTTCAGTTTGCACTAGTATGCAAATTACAGATGTCCTCTTTTCTTTATACTTTGATCTCTTCTATTTGATCTTTCTTGATTCTGTCCTTTCACTGCTTAGCTCGGTCACTGAACTCTGTCTGAATACTTCGCTATTCTAAATATACTTCTCTGAACATTTTCTCATGCTAATTCAATCTTAACTCTCTGATTCACACACTTATCTCTAATCTAGATCTTGCCCTTATATAACAACAAAAACATTTTACCGTTTCAAGACCTATGGTTCAGATTTACTTCTATTGCCGCCTAAACTATACAATTTTCTGATTGGCCCTAGGTTTTATATGGGGATCAATGATAACAATATGGATGCATAATTACCTCAATATACAAAATACAAAATATTATTATCACCAAAAATGGTTTACCTCGATCATTGTGCCATTCCAAACTTGTATGTCAATTCTGGCTAACTCAGTAAAAGTTATTCCTGGCACTCGGCATTAACTGTACTTGGCATCGGTTGAACTTCTCTGTCACTCGATAATCATTGATATATGTAACTCGGCAATAACTATACTCTTGGCATATTACAAACATATAGTGACCATGACTTTACTCGACAGTACTACTGCTCGGTAAGTATACAATACAAAACTCGGCCTTTACAAAATGACTCAGTCGCAGTGATGACCGACCATCATTGCCTAGGTAAATGACTAAGTGTGAAACACTAATGGTCAACAAAAACTATAGAGATCTACATAGTGGGCCCCATAGTTTGTTGTTATTTGTTTTTTAAAAATATATATAATTTTTTAATTTATTTTTTGATATCCTTATACTTAATAAATATATATATATATATATATATATATATATATATATATATATATATATTAAGGGGTTTTTAATATATATAAAAAATAATAATAAATAAAATAAAATGATAAATATTAAAATAGTAACATATTAAATCAGCATGCATTATTTAAATATATATAAAATGATCTGAACTAGCTGAGATTGTATTGGATCTATTTGTGGATCTTGCAGAATTGTTTCATTTTGTAATTGGCCCTAATCCGGAAGGCCTTACAGCTAGGCATGTTAATGCAAATTACTTGAAACATTTGTGGTGTTATCTATTGTGTTGAGTATTCCGCTGTGTAATTTTGTTGGCTGCAAGGTTTGGACTGTCCTTCATTAGATCCACCATCCTTGACTGCATCAGCCCAAAGTCTTTTCCACGCGATAGCTTCCTTGGCAGGATTCTTTGAACAATTTAGAGGTCCCTAGATCATTGATTTTCTACAGCTCATACACAAGTGATAGTCATTTCTTAGTGACTTCTCATAGGCATAGATTTAAGAGGTGATGGATCCTCCATTATTGATTATGGATTATGTTTGCAAGAAGCATGCCAAATGGTAATCATTTAATGTGGAAAATTTGAGAAGTGCCATACAAAATAATTGGGGTACAACCCCATGAGGGGGGCTTTGGGAACTATTTTCATGGAGTAGGAGGTTCCATGAATTAAAAAAAAGACTGCTATATGATTGATTGGTATCTTTTCCTCAAAAGTACTAGCCCCTACTTTTTAGATATGCAGATCTGAGTGGGTAGAAAAGGTGGGGGCTAGAAATTGCCCCACTAGCTTAGGCTTTTTTTGCCACTTGTCAATCATATAAAAATTTCCTATTCGTATTAATAAATTTTATTTATTTAGTGGAAAAAAATACACAATCTAATGTATCATGATCCTTATTCCAATGGGGTGATGTCACAATGGAATTGACCCTCTTATTAACATAATAGTTGATTGAGTTGATGTATTTGTTTGTTTCTCTAACCTTAACTCTTCTTTGATGGTTGAAAAATCTCAAAAAATCCTTTTCCAACTAACATCCAAAAAAAACATACCTTCAAACACACACCTAAAATACCTATGAAACTTAAAATATCTCTCATCTACCTAATCGAAAAAGCTAATCCCACATTAATTGAAAAACACAATTTACAACCACAAATATAATTCAATATGCCACAATGAAAAATACATTACTATTTTATCATTAAAAAAATAAAATACCCCCAAAAATCTCTTTACTAAAACCTAAAACAATATGTTAAAATCTTCATAACGAGTACACAAGCAAGCATAATGATCATGTTTGTACTTTCTCAAAGTTCAAGTGCATGAATGCAATCCTTATCCAAACTACAATCCGACTCAATTCCCATTGTAAATTTGACCATGAACACACCAATTTTTTGAGATTGTTTACTATTACAAAAAAAACTTTCCATTATATATGAGAGTGAAATATGTATTAGCATTCCCACTATGCTAGTTTTTAAATTATTTTACCATAACTCAACTAGAAAAATACTTGATTCAAAAGGAGCTAATAACATTGAATATACTCCTAAATCAATAAGAGCACTTGGTCAATAATTTATTTGGCTTCTATATATATTTTTTTATTATAAATTGTTGACTTTAATTTACTTTAAATATTAAATTGGTGGCATTAATTTATTAACATTCTTTAATTGACAACCATGTTAATGTGAGTCAAAAGGTGGAAGTTAGCTTTATGAAAGTCACACATTATGACATAAATTTGACATGGTAGACAAACTGAAATATAATCTTCACTCAAGTCTATAGTAATTAATTACATTAACTTAAGAGTTATATTTATATACAACTTATTTTTAGCTATGATAATGTAAATAATTGATTGTTGCAATTTTTTTGTAATTCATGCATAAATAATGTATGTTTATTATGCAAGTCGAAACTATATACAACTTTATTGAAATCAATGAAAATTGATAATATTATTTGAAAAGTCAATAGTTGCAATAAAATAAGTATAAGTAGGTGCAACTTATTTCAATGTAAATCATGTTTAAAATAATGCACAACTTGCACTAGTTTTTACATAAACTTTTATTTGAACTATAAGTAGAGGCAAGTTATTTCTACGTAAGCCACACTTCAATAATGTAAATTTTATATGCAAATCCAACTTAGATATAACTTGTATAAATAAAGTATAACTTCTATTTAAATAGAAGACATTTAATAATGTTAATATGAGAAGTACATCCAAATAGCAATAATAATATTATGTAATCGATATGCTAATCTTAATCAAAAGTAACAAAACTTGTTTCTACATGAATCGCATTGAAGTAGTGTATGGTATACTAGCAAGTTCAAATTCACATGAGAATAATTAACTTATAAGAGAAAGAAAAATCTAAATTTAACTTCTACTTAAACCACAAACCACATCCAATACAATGTTTACTCATAATCTATGATAGCATTGATGTGAGAGAAACCGCTAACATAGCTTATGCTATGTTAACTTTAATGCAAGAGTCACATCTAATATAACTTAAATTGCAATCTATGTTACTATTGATGTGATAGCTAGATCCATTATAACTTACACTCTAAAGTTAGTTATATAAGAGCCATTCAACAAACTCATAGTCATCAACTATAATAATGCTAATCGAAAAATCACATATAATATAGTTACACTCTTAAGTAGACACAACTTGCAATTATTTTCTTACACACTTCTAAAAATTCTAAAAGTGACTTTACTACAAGGTTCTTTCTTATATGACTTGAATAAGAATTCCTAATTATGACCCTATGATCTGCTTTATTAACCCTTTAACCTTATTTTGTTACAATTTGTTCCATACAAGCCATGTTTTAGTTACATGATTGTTACCTTGATCAAATAATTTTGCCAAGAGTACTTTGAGTACTTTGATGAGACCTAGCAGCATGACTACTTTATCCCATGCGACTTTTCCTTGTTTGATGTCTTATTAGGCTTATGGTTTGGATACATGGTGGAGTGACTCAAAATATTTACCTTCATCGTACATTTTGTTTGTCTTAACAAAGCTTTGAGTGTTCATGCAAATCTATTGACTTGATAGATGTGATGTACTATGGTTGTAGATCATAATTAATGTCAGGACACATTTTAATTTATCCATTAACTATATATTGCCAAAATTCTAAATCGTAACAAGTTTTGAGATTCTAATTGACAAAACACACATGTCAATATAGCAAAACCATCAACGAATACAAACTAGTTTTTCTTCATCACTTGATGTTATGTTTCAACTTAATCAATAACTAATATGAATGTTAGAATGACTATTAAAAAGATCATTAAAAATAACTTATGTGATTGATTAATCAAACCTAAAATAACCCACCGTATTCATGTCATTGATTTGTATCATGAGCCCTTGATCATCCACAAAAGGACAAGACATGAATTGCTAAGTACACCACCATGGATTAACTTGCATCATTGACCTATTCTAGATAATGGGTTCGTGCCATATTCTAGGGTTGATAAAGAGGTTAGTAGGAGCCCACCTTACTGGTCTAAAGCAAGAATATGGAGGGTCCAAAGTCTTTCTAACATAATAGCATTTTCAACACAATAGCTTCCCTGGCAGGATTATTTGAACGATTCGGAGGTTCCTCGATCGTTGATATTTTAACTGATCCAAGAATTTGTTATTAATCATTTCTTAGTCATTCTGTTCGCAGGAAGCGTGTCGAATTATAAATCTTTTCATGTGGAAAAAGTGAGAAGCGCCAGACAAAATTCTGAGCAGCTCTTCGTTTGTGGCGGGGTCAGCTAGTAAAGCAACGTGCATCTCGAGGACTCACTGGATGCCTGTAACCATCGATGTAAAGAGCGATCGATCTGTGTCGTCGATCGAGCATGGAAATCAAAATATTTAGTTTCTAGATTTCAAATGAAAAGTAGCAATCATTTTAGTTTAGTAATTGGTCCTACCTTGCACGGAATATATTTTAGTTTAGTAATTGGTCCTACCTTTAATGGAATGTTCCTAGTTTAGTTGGTATCCTACTACCTAGTCTAAATGGCTTTGTAATATTTACCTTTTGGCATTCCTTGAGGGAACCTTCACTTACCAACTATTCTTAGAGAGCCCTACATGAGCCTTAAAATGTTTTGAGGATGAAGGATTATAAGTGTAGAAGAATTACATGCTCTTGTCAATTGGTCTATAATTTCTTATTGTTTGATCAAAATCTTGTATTTGTCAAATCTAAAGTGACTCCAAGTTTCCTAGTTTAGATCCTAAAGTGCACTATCTAAAATTATAAGATACAATTCAGATTACACAAATTCCTAAAATAATATTTAAAACATCCTCATCTTGTAAGCTTATAAAAAGTGCGATCTCATCCAAGTTAGGTACACCTAAAAAATGTGCTTCTTACACTTGATTCTAAAATTAAACAATCTTCATATCTACATCCAAAAATATTAGTCACCCAACATTTACAAAACTTCCTTTTCTAAACATACTTAATCCAATGCTAATAAATAAGAATAAAAATGTACACAATCTAATGTACCATGATCTTTATGCCAATGCCATGAGTCACAATGAAAGTGACCCTCTTATTAACATATCAACTTGGATGCATTTGTTTGCTTGTCTAGCTTTAACTCTTTTTTTTGGTGGAAAAAACATACATAATCTAATGTACCATGATCCTCATGCTAATGGGGCGATGTGGCAATGGAAGTGACCCTCCTACTAACATAATAGTTAGTTGATTGGATGCATTTATTTGTTTTCCAACCTTACCTCTTCTTTGATGGTTGAAAAATATTAAGAAGTCCCTTTCAAACTTAACCCCTCCCCCCCCAAAAAAACAAAAAAAAAACACACCTATCACAATATAACTCAATATAATTCAAAAAGTGAATCCCACATTAATTGAAAAGCTTAATTTACAACCACAAATATAAATCAACATGCCACAATAGAAACAATTTACTATTTTACCATTAAAAAAATAAAATACCTCCAAAAATATCTCATTACTATAAAGTGAAAAAATATGTTAAATTCCTCATAAGTACAAAAGCAAGCACAATGCTCATATTGGCACTTTTTCAAAGTTCTAAGTGCAAGAATGTAATCCTTATCCGAACTACAACCGAACACAATTCCTACTATAAATTTGAGTATGAACTCATGAACTTTTTGAGATTGATTATTATTACAAACATAATAGCTTAAATATGAGATGAGTCACAATGAAAGTGACCCTCATACTAACATAGTTTTACTATAAATTTGAGTATGAACACATGAACTTTTTGAGATTGATTATTATTACAAACATAATAGCTGAAATATGAGATGAGTCACAATGAAAGTAACCCTCATACTAACATAGTTTGTTTGTCAAGCCTTAACTCTTCTTTTTGGTGGGAAAAGCATACACAAACCAATGCATCATCATTCTTATGCTAATGGGGTGATGTCACAATGAAAGTGACCTTCTTATTAGTACTTGCCATTAGGCTAAGAACTATTGCAATGACTTATGAATTTCTTGCTTTAACTAGTGATTAAAATAAGTTGTGAGAACCAATCATAATTTAACATATTTTTTTTATTTTTATATAAATAATATACTTCTATAGTATAAATGAAATATTTTTAACTTTATAAATTAGAAAAATTATTTATTGATCATATGATTAGCTAAATAAGTTTGAGTCTTATACACGATCCGAATGTAAAAATGTAACAATTATTTTGGCACTTTTTAAGCCATCTTCTCTTATTCTTGTCACTTATCACTTAATTTTATCATCAAAATTATCCTAAATTTTAGTTTTCTAAGAATAACAATAAACTTCATTTAGTGATGAAAAAAGCCTCTGCTCATCCGAAATGCGATGTAAGAGAAACCAAACCAAACCAAATAAAATAAAATAAAAACTAAAGAAAGCAAAATTGTTTAAACGTCGTCTAGTTGATCGTGTATTACGCGATTCTCCATTATCTGACATAAGTGCTTGTTGATACAAAGATGGAACAATTCTTCGTCGGCAAAAACACAAAATGATAAGGCACACAACGACGATGACCGTCATTGGTTTAATTAGTGATTAATGTACCTTTTGCTTTCTTCATTAACATGCTAACTAGTGAAGCTCAAATGCTAACCAGAGCTCACTAAGAAATCAAAGACCAAAACATTCTATAGAGAAATCTCCAACTAAGAAAAAGATAATACTAATGACAAGAGGATTACATCTAATCACACCAACCTACCTAATTTGTAGTGGTCTGATAGTCTAACCTTTGCATAAGAGTTAATTGCTTCATACAAAATGCTATGAATCATTAGATTTCCTTTTATTATCCTTTTATTTTTACAAACTATTTTCACTTGGGTGTGCAAAATTCTTGCAATTTGACATGAAATAGCTTCAATTATTGTTTTTTTACAACACTATTAAATTCCTAAGTAACAAAGAAGTGCATTTCAATGGCCCAACATAATCTAATATCTAGATTTTCCTTTCTAGATGTCAATTCAATAAGAAAACAAATAATTTGAAAAGAAATAGAAATGGGTGCAAATATGGAATAAAAACAAAAATGGGACCTCTCTCCAAGGAGGCCAACTTGAAAGCCAAATATAAAATATACTTTCATAATATAATTGTTTTTAAAAATATATGTAATAATTTATTATATAAAATTAAAATATAATTTATATAAAATTAAATTAATATAGATAATATAAATATATAATTGATAACATATAAATTATTCATTTTTTAATTTGATTTTATTTCTTCTTCAATAAATTAATTTATATAATATTATATTAAAAATATTATAGTAATTATATATTTTAAATATTTAATATAATGATATTGGTATGATTTCAATTGTTAAAATCATCCATTAACTTGTTATGGAAAATATCTATGAGTTATCAATATATTAATAATTTGAAAAATATATTTTATAATTTACATTATATAAAATTATAATATAATTGATACAATATATAATTATATTTAATTTTAATATACTATTTACAATATAATATTACACATACATTTCACATGTGTATGATTTTAATAAATAAATATTTAATTTTAATACAATAATCTTATTTCTTAAAAAGATATTTAAATTTAGTTGAAATTAAGTATTTATATTAAATTATTAATTTAATGATTCTAAATGTATTTTATGATGTCTTAATTATCATATCTATATTAAGATTACATGAAAAATTAATTATTATAATATTATAATTAGATGCTATTAAATTAAATAGAATTATACTCAATAAAATAGAATTCATTTATTTAATTTACAATTAAAATTATATTTAATATTTAATTATAATTATTACTAAACTAGAGGCAAATACTAGCCACTATTTGATTGAATAGATGCATTTGTTTGTTTTTCTAACCTTATGTAGTTATTTGGTAGTTGAAAAATGTCAAAGAATCCAAAAATATATACCTAACCTAAACACAATAAATAGATCACTTTGGGTGCTCATAGACAATGGTTAAACACAAATCTAAAATATCTTTCACCTACCTAATCCAAAAAGCCAATCCCACATTAATTGAAAAGCTCAATTTACAACCACAAATATAATTCAACATGGCCCAATAGAAATAATTTACTATTTTATCATTAAAAAATAGAAAAAAACAAAAACAAAAAAACCTCATTGCTGTAAGCTTAAAAAATAAGTTCAATTCCCCATTACTGGTAAAGAAGCATGTACAATTTGTGCTTTTTCAAAGTTCAAGTGCAAGAATGTAATCCTTATCCGCAACCTGACACAATTTCCACTGTAAATTTGACCATGGAAGCACGAACTTTCCAAGACTGATTATTACTACAAAAGAACTTTCCAACGTATATTTTAATGGCGGAATGCGTGTCCTGCGAGACGTCACAATCCTGGTTGAAAGGCCTCTCGTAGATGAAACCTCGGCCATGCGCGTGATTCGAACTCGCGCCCTCCTCAAATAGACTGCTCGAGACTGGCCTACCGTCCGCGCAAAAGGACGGTTTGCAGGCGGGTCCCATGGCGGGTCAGAAAGCGCGTTGAAAACACGGAAAATTGTTTCCCCGTACTCATTTCCCCCCGTCCAAAAAGGAAAAGTAAAATAAATTTATTATTACGCGTAAAAAATTCATTCGGAAGGGCTGCCGGCTGAGATACCATGGATGACATGGAAGAATATACGGACGTACGTAGTGTATTATGGAGGGCGTATTTGTATACGAATGTGTGTTGGGAAGGGCTATTTCTCGGAATATCTTGGCACTTTAACGCCTGGCTAGTTAAGATGCGAGGGTTTGCTTGGAAGTCAGAGTGAATGAAATGCTGCGAAACATGTGGATTTTTGCGGCGGGATTGGTCATGACAGAGCCTTGATCGCCTCTGTCTGGATTTTCTATTTATTGACCCTCCCTTCTCCGCCGTGGATTTGAGAGAATCTGAGCGTTTTGTTTTGTATTTCCCGGCGGATTGGTGAGTGAGTGCTGGTTTTCCTTTTTCTCTGGCAGATTTGAGAGCTTTTTGAGGGGACTGCTATTATTTTCTGAGCCGGCCAGAGGGAGAGGAAGACTTCGGACTGGTATGCAGATTTTTCTGGGTTTTTAATGAAATTATGACGTTTGCGAAATTCTCTGTGTTCGTGGCCGTGGAAGATCTGAATGTTTTTGAGTTTAATTTTCTAGATGTTTGAACGTGTTGGTGGCTGGCTTTTTTTTGTCTTTTCTTAACAACTGCTGAAATTTTGTCTCTTATGAACGCCGAAATTTCTGTAGTTGCTTACGTTTGAATGAGATTTGAAGACTTTACTGTAAACAAATTTTTTTTTAAATAAGGCTGTAATGATAATCAAGATTGAGGAGCATGCAAGTGAAATCTGCTGAAAATCGAGGATTATAGAGTGCAAATATTAGAAGATTGTTAGGACTAAGGAGCTTCAACTGAAATCTGTAGAAATTAGAGGATGTTTACGAGAAGCGTGGGATTGAAATCTGTTAAATCAGAGGATGTTAATTAAGAAGCATGCGACTGACATCCATTGAAATTGGAGCATGTTAATAGGAAAATGTAAATACAAGAACCTTTTAAGATCAAGGACTGTGCAAGTGAAATCAGTTGAGATTAGAGTAGGATACTGTAAATTAATAGGAAAGCACCCGAAGATTGTCAAGATTAAGAAGTTGTGACTGAAATCTGCTGAAATAAGAGGATAATAGTAGGACGACCTAAATTATTATGCAAATAGCAGAAGATTTTCAAGATTAGAGCATGCGAGTGAAATCTGTTGAGTTGAAGGATATTAAAATCTGTTTATTCGTGGTCGTGGCAGATCTGAATGTTTTTTAGTGTAATTTGCTAAATGTTTGAACGTGTTGGTGGCTGTCTTTTGTCTTTTCTTATTAACTGCTCAAATTTTGTCTCTTATGAACGCCGAAATTTCTGTAGTTGCTAACGTTTGAATGAGATTTGAAAATTTTACTTTAAAGAAAAAAAAATGCAAATAAGGCTGTAATGGTTATCAGGACTGAGGAGCATGCAAGCGAAATCTGCTGAAATTAGATGATCATTGTATGCAAATATTAGAAGACTGTCTGGATTAAGGAGCTTCAACTAAAATCTGTAGAAATTAGAGGATGCTAATAACAAGAAGCGTGGGATTGAAATCTGTTGAAACTTTAGGATGTTAATTAAGAAGCACGCGAATGACATCCATTGAAATTGGAGCATGTTAGTAGGAAAATATAAATACAAGAACCTTGTTAGGATCAAGGATTATGTAAGTGACATCAGTTGAGATTAGAGCAGGATACTATAAATTAATAGGAAAGCACCAGAAGATTGTCAAGATTAAGAAGTTGTAACTGAAATCTGATTAGAGCAGGATACTATAAATTAATAGGAAAGCACCAGAAGATTATCAAGATTAAGAAGTTGTAACTGAAATCCGTTGAAATAAGAGGATAATAGTAGGACGCCTAAATTATTATGCAAATAGCAGAAGATTTTCAAGATTAGAGCATGCGAGTAAAATCTGTTGAATTGAAGGATATTAAGAGGAAGAAAATTTTATGGAATCTGTCATGATTCGGCAGATTTTAATGATCATGCTAAGAAAGCTGCCAAAATTCAAAAGGATTACCAGTCTTAACAGCTACTCTTGATCCTCATCTTCTTCCTCACACTCCTTCTTAGTATCCATTTGGGGGTCCTGGAGCACCAGTATCAGAGGTCTTCTTGTCTCCTGGACCGTTCCCACAAGTTCTTTCAGAAAGTTGATTTACCGACAAACCTATAGACATCAAGCTTCTTCGTTTTCCTTTGTCAACCAAATCAGGAAGGGTATCCACGGGCAATTGTAGCAGAGGGTGAGCTTTGACCATGTCCCCGTAGAAGGACAAAGCCCAAACCTGCAGACTTCCATGTACATATAGTATTGAATATTGACCCTCCACTTTTCCTTAACCAATTTTTGCATTACGAACTTCATCGTGCTTTTGTCTTCCCGGTCTTGGAGTACCGAGGCAATGATCTGTTTACCATGTAGGGATGGGTTGAGTCAAGGAAGGCTTCTCCAAGAATATTTTTAGTGGCATCCATCACTGTTGGTTTTGGCATGTTGAAGATTTTCTTTAGCCACTGCTCTGCTACCTTCTTGCGGAAGGCCATTTCTCTCCCTGAGGTGCTAAGGTAAATTGTCATATACATCCTGAATGATGGATATCAGTGGAGCTCCGTGGCTAATAAAGCCATCCACTGCCCTTTTTCTCATGTGCATTAATTCTCCTCTGCCTTGCACATAAATGTGCTGACCTCGAGTGTCCTTTCCACCAGTGTCAGCTCTCCGTTTTGGAGATTTATGTCTGTCAAATCTATACCATCGACATTGGCATTTAAATACATTGTCACATTCAACAGCTTGTCCGCCTCAACATTGCCCTCTTGACAGGTGTGGGAGATTTTAAAGTATTCCAATTCGGCCAACTTGAGCTGAATTCGAGGGAGAAGATTTTTTAGCTTCGAATTTGGTATATCATGGCAGCAAATTGCAATTATTACAATTATTGTAATCAAGGAATCCCACTCAAAGTAAAGTTTATGAAACCCAGTCTATTACATAATAGAATACCAAACTAGGCTGCCATTATCTCCGCTTCATTGTTTGTTCCAATTACTGCCAAAATCTTACCATTGTGGACTTTGAGCACACATCCAACACTGAATGGCCTGGGGTTACCCTTGGCAGCCCCATCAAAATCGACTTTGACCCACCCCTCATTGGGAATAATCCATTGGGCATTTGCTCTCAGATTAACCAAATGATCAACCCAAGACAACCTATAAATGGGGGTTTGTGTCAATATATTTATTTTTGTATGTAATTCGTCATATAGTTTCATGCACACATAGTAATAATATATATCTGCACAATAGATTAATATTGTAAATTTCCAATTAGAATTCCTGTATTTGGCCATTTTTAATGAAATTTTACATGTTTATTTATTGCTAAAAACTCTTATTCAATGGTCCTAATCCATGAAATTTAATGGGCAATGCTGGAAGATTATCAAGATTACTTAACATACGAGTTCATCTTGTTTAAATCAGAAGATTTTGAGATGAAGTTATTAATTGAATGGAGGTCTTGTGAAAAAATGTTCAGCATTTACAGTGATTGGATTTCTCATTCAAATGAAATTATATGGTGGTTTTATGGGTGAAAAAGCAAAAAAATAAAATAACATTAATAAGTGAATTGTTATCAAATCATAAGATATTGAAAGTAGAATTTAATAAAAGGAATATAGATTATAGTAAATTTTTCATTATATGCAGTGATTTGAGAAGCTTCTGTTACTTGTATGCATTTAGTGGCTATTTGCAATAACATTTCGTGATGAAAAGTTTTTTTATCTGTTTTGGGAAAGATTTTGAACCAGAAACCTTCTGAAGTAGAGCCTATGATTTTTTGTTCCTTTTAAGAATAAGCTTTAGCAAAGATTACTCTTCTTCTTCCAAATTTTTAGGTTAATGATCTTTTTTTGTATATCTGTGAATGATTGTTGTTTAAGCTCTTGGAACCTTTAAATTTTGGATGGAGCCTGCTTTTTTAGTTTATAGCACATGTACCGAAGTAGTTTCTTGATCTGTGGTCTCTTGCAGAGATGTGTTGAACTTTGCAAAGTTAGCCTTGATGAAGTTCAAAAATCTAAGAATTTGTTTGATTTCATAATTTTGTCAACCAATGCTGATTTCCAATTTAGAATCAGAGTGATGTGGAAGTTATTGAAACCACTGACTTTTGAAAATAATTTGCTTGGTTTTTGTTGCTAATTTATATTTAAGGGCTCAAACTTTTGGTCTTACATTATTGCTGGAATCGTGTTAATTATTCTTGCATGCTTGAAAATACGTTTAGTCAACATAATATTAATCTTCTAGAGTGCTTTGGGTAAAGAGAATGACTTTTCTTGTAGAGCTCTTAAATACGACTATAATTGGGTGGAAATTTTTCTTTTTCAATTTAAAGTCCAATTGTGAATATTTTTTTGCATTTAAGTTCACATTTCGTGGTCCATCAACCTTACATTCAGTAGGATCATCTTTGAAATGCATATGATATTTAGATTGAGATAGGTAATATCAAGTTTTAAAAGAGACTGGACCATCTTGCATATTTAGATTTGGGAGATCTAAATGATAGTCTTAAAATTCTTTCCATCTTTAAAGTGGATGTGTGAATTCTTTGAGTCTGCTAGTTTTAGGCAACCTTCCTATTTTTATTTCTAGGTCAGAGATTGAGTATGAACTTTGTAAATTAGTAATTTTTGTAGTTACGAACTTATGAGAAGTACAATTGTCATTTATTATATAATGATGTCTGAAGTGAAATTTCTTGTAGTAACCTTTGCTAAAAAAGAAGAAAAGTTTAGATTTTGACAAGGTTCAAAGGAACATTAGCTAGCTTTATTTTGTTATGTGGATGTTGAGCTTGAAACTTCTCTAGTTTATGGATATTGACAAGGAGTTCAGCTCTTTGTGGTTTGCAGAACAAGTTTTCCTCTTGGGCATCAAACGATGCTGAAATTTTGAACTGTATATTACAAGTGATTTGAGTTTAATTTTCCTTTATTGAACTTTATGAATGGCTTACTTACCGTCAGTTTTTTGCAGGTAGGTTATTTTCAATTTGATGGCACCAATTTCATTACCTCCTGGCTTTGGGTTCCACCCAACAGATGAAGAACTTGTTGCTTATTACTTGAAGAGGAAAGTGCACGGTTATAAGATTGAACTTGATGTTATTCCCGAGGTGGACCTTTACAAATGTGAACCTTGGGATCTACCAGGTGGGTTGTATGTTTTTCCCATCAATTAAATTTTCTATGTTCAATTTGTAAATGTTCAGTTAAATGTTTGAGTTTCAATTTGTAAATGTTGAAGCTATTTCAAGGTTGCTGATTGCACTTCACTTTGTCCTGTAATGTCAAGAACCTTTGGAAATACATTTTAATGTTTAAGCACTCGGTGATATTCTACTTTAAGCTGTTTGTATACATCCCTGCATCCCCACTCCTCCACACCCCTTTCCCCTTCTCTTTCTCACTATTGCATTTATGTATATGTATGTATCTGTATGTGTGTCTCTATATTTGAATATTTATATTTTTATGTATATCTTTATATATGTTAAAGTATAGGTGCATTCTCTTTGCAGTTCGAGACTGTTCAGATGATACAACTTGCCTTTTTCTCTTACAATTCAATAAGTAGTTAGTTTGATGGAGTTTCATTGATTTGTAATTTTGGTAGCTATTGTTTAGAGCCAATATCAAGCATTTTGGTTTGTTAGTTGTTTTGAATTTCTTTGTATTTTAAGACAAATCTTACTTGCCAAGCAATGATGCTTATGGGCGTTTCTTTATCCCAGTATTACAAGCCTTGCATTTTGCCCCTAGATTTCATTAAGGAATTGATCTGGTGGAGTTCGGTTATATTTTTTTCATTTTTGCATAGCCATTCTTTAGAGGCAGTAGCACTCTAACAAGTATTTTTGTTGGGTGGCTGATTTGAATGTCTTGTATTCTTTCAGAGAAGTCATACATGCCAAGCAAAGATCTACAGTGGCATTTTTTTAGTCCACGTGATAGGAAGTACCCAAATGGTTCACGTACTAATAGAGCAACTGTAGCTGGCTATTGGAAAGCCACAGGGAAGGATCGCAAAGTTAATTCACAACAACGCATGATTGGAACAAAAAAGACTCTAGTCTTCTATCTAGGTCGTGCTCCTTCTGGAGAACGGACAGATTGGGTTATGCATGAATATCGGCTGGATGAAAGGGAGTGCCGAGGGGCAGGTTTGCAGGTACTACTTTTTTGTTTCCATTTGTTTTGTATCAACAATTCCTTAGAGATAATATTTTCACGTTAAGGTTTCTACATATGTTTTCACTTTATCTCAGAGCCTCTATTGTAAGTAAGCATTTTCAATTCCCTGTGTGATTGTCTGCTGAGGTATTATCTTCTATTTAGATTACTGTAATGGTCACAGGGAGACAAACCCGATTGCAAGCATTTATGGCAATTGCTGAATTTTTGCAGGATGCCTTTGTGTTATGCCGTGTTTTCAAGAAGAATGGATTAGTGACAAAGGATGATGACAAAAGTCTTGCACCGATTGAGAATAATGATGATTCATCATCCACAAAGAATGATTCCACCCCTGGTACACTGGCAGTGCCTTCCCCTGTCGAAGATCAGCCTAAAGAATGGAATTATTCCTCCCCTGGTACACTGGCAGTGCCTTCCACTGTCAAAGATCATCCTAAAGAATGGTCACAAAATGTTTTGCAGAAAAATGATGCTAAAGGATATCGACAATTGCACCCAGAACCCTACTATGCTACAGGCAGTGATATTCTTGAAGATGGCACAGACATTGACGAGTGGCTTAATATGGTCCTGGATGACCCTGACGAGAATTCTACTTTGCCATTGGAAGCTGAATTCAGAGATGATACAAGGGTATGTTACTGTTAATTTTCATCAAGACATATTCTATTTGTGAATTAGTGCCTTTATTATGCTTTATTTAGCATTTCGAAAAGACCATAATCCTTATATTTGCATTTTACCTCTAGGCCTTTTTAGTTGATTGCTATAACTTCTGTGCTTACATTACATTCTTCCTTACAATACATATCCTTACTTTAATTGTCTCTATAAAAAGTTACTGTTCTTTTCCCTTTTCCTCTCCTCCATGGACCAACATTGTGAACAAATGAGCTTAATAATGTGCGAGAATGCTCCAAACAATGTGAAAAGGTGCTGGGAGAAATAATTCCAAGACTGTCCTGTTATTAATTATAATTTCCTTGTTTGGAAATCAAATAAGGGAAGAGAATTTATCAAAAGAACTATATTCCAACTTTCTGTTAAAGACATTTATACCATTATGTTTCGAATGGAATATTTTAGGGCTAACTTCCTATAAAATAACCTGGGGAACCAATATCTGTTCCATGGCTTACAAATTTCTAGTGAGCAACCGAGTTGACATCTGATTGTGTGTACAAGTTCAAATTCCAAGCCTGTTGTCAATTGTAATAGTCAATTAACAAGTACTACCATTTTGAAAAAGCCCTAATTTTACTGAAAATTTTGATCTCTGGGATTCATGCCCTAGAGGGTTACTTATCCACCATTTGGGTGGAAACTGGAGGTTCATGCGCCACTATCTTTCAGTTTGACTTTTTGTCAAGGTCCATCATAATGTGCTTCCCATCTATGTCTGTTACCATTCCAGTAAACCACAACCCATTCTTGCAGCTGCCTGTCTTTCTAACTTATGGTTACGAGTCACTGTTTTGTTTGTGAAAGAATTGCATGATTGTTCATTTGAAGAACTGCCTTTTTGCTGTTTCCTCAGTTTGTGTGACACAATTGCATTTTAGAATTGGTTGAATGCTAAGAGCAATCAAATGCTCAATTAATTTTTCTCTGCTTTACAATGAATCTAGAACTTTGAAGTCCACTATAATTTCCTTATGAGTTAGAATCACTGAAAAAGCCATGCAAGCATTTTAAGTCCAACTAAAAGCTTTGAACTCCATTGTAATAAAAGATGGTTATGATTGCATCTGCCATATTAGATATGGAGTATTTGGGACAATGTACTCTCTCTAGAGGAAAAAAATAAATATTCAATCCACATTTTCAATATGAACAAATCAAACATCAAATGATTATTAGTTGATCATGAATCTATGTATACCAAATGAGGTGTATATGGAAGAGAATTGTAGTTATGTGAGCCCTTTTCTTGGTCTCCTCTATTTACCATTTGTGGCAAGCTCAACATTCTGTTTGGGCCCAACTTTCGGCACAACTACGGAACCAGTTAAAATCTTGAGTCTGAATTAAAAAAAATAAGATGAGTAAAATTTTATTTTATTTTATTCTGCTGTGTATGATTATCCAAGATGCTCTACTGCACCTGCTCAAACTGTATTTGACTTGTTCTGTATTGATGAGATATTTTACAACAAGTCTGCTTGTTTTACTTACTCAGCCTTCAGTTACTGACTTTATAATGTCTGAAAAAGTTTCTGATGCGTGCTTTGAGAAATGTGTTGCCCCTACAAAACTATGTTGAAATCCTTTCCTATAATTAAAAAGTAGTCTCCAAAAATCTCTTCCATTGCTTAAAAACTATCAAGTTAGTAAATTTTAAATGTAAAGTTACTCAAACATAAATTTAAATCTTGTTCATGTGGGTGAAAGTAAAACAATCGAGCGGTTCCCCAATATCTGAATGCTACTGAACATGTGCTATGAAGTGCAGGATTCATATCAGTAACTGATTGCACTAAGGGTTTGGTATAAACTCCTTGTGGCTTTTTCAAGGCACAGGTTGCATGATACATATAAGTCTGGACAGCCCAATGTTGGTAGTTGTTGATGTATGTTTTCTGACACTCACCAACACAATAAAATACTAAGTATTCTATCCTCTCTTGAACAAGGAAACCTCAAATGCTAAATAATGTGAAACTGTGTGATCAAGTAAAGGAACCTCAAGGTTTACACTGTGAACATTCGACTTTGTGTTGGATATAAATTCGGTGAAATGATGTGATATTACTGGTAACACACAAAGGGACTTACAATCGTTCTGGATTTAATCGCTCTTTTTCCTCAAAGTGGCTGGAACTCAAATACTAAACTGACTCGAACCTTAAATAAAAGATAAAAGGGGACAAGGGTTTAGAGAAATCTGATCTGCTTCTAACACCTAAGGACAATGATTAATGGATGATGCTTAGATACATGGATTCCTTAACCAAGCTTTGCTTTGCCATGAGGAAACTACACAAAACTGATTGTAAACATTCATCCAAACACTCAATACTATCGCAATCCAAATGAACATCCATAATCGATCTAGTGCTGAAGTGGGTTTAGATTCACTATACGCTGCAATTTGCAATCAACAAACTACAAATGGTAACTATGAACCAAAGAATTCATCATACATCTCCAGCTTTTGAGATTGAAATCAATGGACTTCAACTAAAACTTAAGAAGTAGAAACCATGCAAAATGTTGAAACAACACACAAAGATCCACCATATCTTCAATGAAAATTGTATATTAATTTCAACATAGTCTTGGCAATAATCTCTGGTATCCTCCTACTGCTACTTGCTAATGTCTAATCTTCTAATGACTAATAAATGAGAAGGCCAAGCCTTATATAGACCCCTCAATTACAAATGAAGGGCTCAGATTGAATCTAAGTCAATGACCAAGATAATTCAATGAAAAACCTAATTGGGTAGTTGCAACTACCACCTACATAGATTTAATGCCATCCATTCAGAAAATTACAAGTCGAGATGAACCAATGAGAAGATTGTTTGTAGTATTGCATTAAATTCCGTTAACATGTCTAGTTGTTGATGAGTCAGGTTTGATGTACTTGGACATGTTGATCTTGAATTATTTGATTGGTTGGAGTTGAGTAGGCACCACCTTAGCATATGTATATTTTGTAATTTTTCATACTTCATCATAAAGAAGGCTTTACACTTTCAGCAATAATTCTTGATACTCGATGTCTTTAAACCTTTTGATTGGTTGTGATGGTTCATATTCTCAAATTGCTTCATCTTCACAAATGTTCTTCTTCATCGTTTTTGAGATTCTTCTCTTTGTGTTGTTTGAAGTTGTCCTTGTCTTGAAACTCTTTGTAATCTTGAAACCTCCTTCATGAACTCGGATTCCAAATTCTTTCCTTTTGGGTTTGTTGAGTCCTTCATGTAGTAGTTGATGTCTCCTTCATGTTGATTCGTGTATTTCGAAAGGAAATCCAAAGATTTTGTATCATCTTTCACTTGTGAAGCAATTCCCCTCCTTGATCTTGAATTCCTTCTCAAAGTGAGAGTCTTGTCCTCCTTTGTTCACCTCCATGCATGACTTGAATACCTCGAGCTAGTCCTCTTCATCCTTCATGATGTTGATCTTTGGCATAATTCTTGACTTCACACCATTTTGCCTTTCTTTGCTGTTATCTCAAATGCCTTAATGTTGTCTGTCATGCCAAAATTCGAGCACAACACACCAACAATTTTTTTAATTCCAAACACTAGAGTTACCTAAGTTGACTAACAAGTTACAGTTTACTATCTAAGTTCTTAGTTGGGAACCCTGAACAGGTTCGAGGGGCATCATGACCAATATAGACTTGGCCAACTTCCCTTGAAGATTAAAGTTTCAATCTTGTTTAAATAAGTGTTACAGTTGATAAAGGACATTGACTAAACGTGATACATTAATTTAAACTCTATGGTTGAGTTAAGTTATATTACTCTCTAATCAGATAATTAAAAAGAGCTATGGAATACTTGCATTAATGTTTAAAATTGTCTAAAAGAAAGTGATGCAATAAAACCCTTAAGACCATTTATCCTAATCATTGTTAATACAATTAAGACATGCCCAAGCATGGGTTCACACATAAAAATTAATAAGAATAAAAGTCCCTTATGTAAATAATAATCTCATTTGAGTTTAACTAAAGGCTCTTAAAAGAATAAGTTCTGGATGTTTTCGATATACAAAGTTCAATGTGTTTTTTGTACTCTCAGACGATCGAAAACATCACAAGTTTTCTGCGCCATGCATTACCACGGGTAAGTTTTATAAGAAAATAGTCAATAGGCAGTTTTCATCGATGGTTGAAAACACAGAGTGTTTCGGCATCGGTATAACAGAAGCTAGACTATGTCAATAAAGTGTATTGACTTAGATAAGCTTATCGGAAACAACCCGAGTTAGCCTTCTGATCACTCATCCTTAGCCGATGAGGATAACATGCAGAGAATTCGTATTAGACAAGCAAGGGCAATGTTATACCGATGAGTGTTATCGGTGTGACTTTGCCTATCGGAATGGACTAATGTTTGCCTTCCGATATACCAACCTCTCTCTGATGGTGGAAACACATGGCGTTTTCATATCGGTATAGCAAGGATAATGTTATACCAATGGGGAGAAACATCCGATGTTTTCGACCATTAGTGAAAACCGCCTATTGATGATCTTTGGCATAGTTCTTGACTTCACACCATTTTGCCTTTCTTTGCCGTCATCTCAAATGCCTTAATGTTGTCCTTCATCGATCTTATCCTATTTCTTGTTGCTTAGATGTCTTTCATCATCATTCCATGTAATCATTTTTGCAAAAGAGAAGAAGATCCTCATATCAGGAGGGTTTTCATTCCAAAACCCTTAAGCAAAATGCATGCAAATTGGATAAGGAAATTAGAAGCTTATCACTTCTATTTTAAATTCATTTTGAAAATCTTGAAAGGATTTTTATGATAATTATTGTTCAACACAAAAACCTAAATAGTAATGTATAAGATTTGTTTCACAAACCCTTCTTGTATTTGGAAATGATCTTTTCAGGTCTGGAAATGCACCAAGTTCGTGAGGAAATCGTTCAGATTTGTAAGTAAATGACTTGTATTTCTTCAGTGAAACTCAGGGACGCGCACTTGACCCAAAACCCAGGAGTACCCAGTGCGGGGACGTCCCTAGGATGGGTACTTGGAGTACCCAAGTACCCCCCGCCACTACCCAAGTGTCACCACACCGCGACCGCACTCGTCGCCGCACTGCTTGGGTGCTTGGGGTGTCTGGTACTTGGGTGCTTGGGGACATCAGGGGTACTTGGGTGCTTCATCCACTCTATTAAGAGGAACATCCACAAACTTACCTCTAAGAGAGTAGAGAAGTGCGTGTACAAAGAGAACCCAACAACACGATGGGATGTAGAGCTAGAGGATCCATCTCAGATTGATGAGGACAAGATTGCAGCAGAAACAGATGTAGGGTTGGTTGGTGTTTCTTTAGTGGAACTTGAGTGTGAGGAGTCCAGTAGTTTCAGTGATGGGGACTTTGGCTTGGGGGATGATTAGAGGCCTCCCATCACTACATTTTGTCATTTTGACATGATTTTGTACTCATTTTGATATTGATCATGACTCATATCATGCATGATTCTACTCATTGTAATCATCTTTATGATATAATTGATATTTGATAGAATTGATATAAATCCTATTTGCTGATAATTTTTATTTTTATTTTTGAATGTTACTATTGGGTATGTACCATGTTACTATGTTGAATGTTCAATGGTTCTGGTTTGTGTTGCAATTTTGCTATGTTCAAGTATTTCAATTTTGTATGTTATACTGAAACATCATTTCATAACTAGCATTTCAAGTTCTATATATATAGTATGCAGCACCACCCCCCCCCCTCCCCCCCGGGCCGCCGTCCCCAAATTGAGGCCCTTTTTTCCTGTCCCGAAAACTCATCCCAACGTCCCCCCGCGGCGGTGTTACACTGTATTTCTTCAAGGAATCCCCCCCTCAATATTCAACATCAATATTCTCTCTCCTTTTACTCAACACCTGGCTTGAAATCTGATTTTCTGACAGAAATTCGCATTTACCTACTGTAGTTTGCACCTTCTTTTTACTATGGATTGAATTCACTGGTATATTCTATGATTCACTTCTCTGCTATGAAATTCTTTCTTCTCTGCTTCTGAATTGATTGGAATTGATGTAGAAATGACTCCTGATCATGCTTTATAGGTGCTTCATGGCAAAAGATTCCTCATTCTACTGTAACTTGCTCCTGCCTTGCCTCTTTTCTGCTATGGGATTATTATGAATTGAATTTGATTTGAGATGATGCCTTTTGATCCCTTACATATAGTGCTTCCTCCTTGAAGTTATATTTTGGCTCAATGAGGGCCGGCTGACCTAGAAATTCTATTTCTGAATTTCAAATCCCTTTTCTTATGGGTGCCCATCTTAGGATTTGTAACTCCTCTTAATGGTGGCCAACCTTTACACTTCCTCGCATTTTAAAATTGCATTTTCTAAGGAGTTGGATTCCCATGTTTAGCTGGAAATGCTGGCAGGATTTAGCATTTTAGCTGGAATTACTGGTGGGATTTCACGTTTTAGCTGGAAATGCTGGTGGGATTTATTTTAGCTGGAAATTCTGGTGGGATTTCATGTTCTAGCCGGAAATGATGATTGAAAATGAACTTTTTAGCTGGAAATGATGGTGGCAAATCAACTTTTATCTGGAAATGAAAGTGGAAAATCAATTTTTAGGTGGAAGTGAAAGGAAAAACTCAAATTGAGCTGGAATTCTAAGAATTTTTCAGTTTTGCTTGGAATTCTCTTCAATCTTTTTATTTTTTAACTAAGGTTTTTTTAGAATGTTTTGGTTTCCCTTTTCAAATTTGTAAAATTTTATTTCTCCTCACTTCACATTTTTCCAAATATTGAGTTTTTATTTCACAAATTGCACATTCACCTAGATTCCCAATCTTGACAGCATTTTGACATCTGACAACTGTTATAACTTATACTTAATGAATTTTTCATAATTTTGCCCTCAATTCCCATCTTTGACAAAACTTTTTCAACTTCATACTTATCAGACAAATTTCATGATATCACTCTATTTCTCATCCTTAAGGCTTGCTTGTCTTGGATCTTTGCAATTCAGACAAGGACGTATACATTCTAATACTGAATTTCATATTTCAAACATGGAATTCTTAGATAATCATTCTCTCAACTTAAGAAAGGATTAAAGGGAGACCTTGATGTATAGGTTTCTCCCTTCCAAATTTCAACCTAGGAATTCTTGACTTGACAAAGAGTGAGGAGATTAAGAAATTGAAAAATGCCGCCAAGCTAAGGACAACTACTCTAAACACTAAGCTAGAGAGTGAAAAAGAGGGGGTTCCCATTTGCAATGGGGCGTGTGTGTTTACAACACAACAGTAATCCTTGATTACTTAAGAGAGTAATGGATATATTTTATGTTTCTTAAAGTTCCCAAGACGGGTATACACTTTTGGTTATGGCAAAATCTTTCCCAAAATTTGGTAATGGCTATTTGAAAAGTTCCATTTTAAACAAACTAAAAGAAGCTGACATTTTGGAAGGTTACAATGTGCTGATTTTGCAATGACAGTTCTCCCCATTTATCTTTTTAGAGATTTTTAGTATTATATTGTTCAATAAATTACCTTTTTACATTAAACGGTGTAGGCTGTTCAGTCCTGAAAAAGGCATGTCTCATACAATTCCCAAGTCCCTCGGATGTCTGTGACATCATCTGGACCCTCAGGGACTCTTCCCGTGGAATGAAAAGATATTTTAAGATGAACTATTCTTGTAATCATTTAATTTTTCTAACAAATGAAGCTTACTTGTTTGACAATGTTGGATATGTTTTAAATTTGAAATATTTTGGTATACGAATCCTCAACTGAGTAGAAGGGAAAAAGATTGTCAATGTCATTATCTTGGATTTTGTTTCAGGTAGATTTTAATTGGGAAGGTTCAGATTTGCAACAAATTTCTGCATATCCACAGGTGGACAAGAGTTTGGTCAGCTCAAATTTTGCGGGGTATGGTCTGGCAGTTGAATGTCAGTTATTTAATACTGCAGATGGACCTTATGAAGAATCAGAAGTTATAGAAGAATTAGCAAATGCTGCACAAGCATCCCAGGCAGATATTTCTCCCCAACTGGATTATTTACCTGATCTCGATACCTTTAACGAATTTAATCAAGTTTTGGAGGGAGAGTATGTTGAACTTGATGATTTCATTATTTCTCCAGAGGAGCTAGAGGATAATAATTCTTCTCTAGTGCAGGTTGATTGCCATCCTGATCTCATGGCTACTGAAGTCCAATTGCGCCCGCGTAAAGAGAAAAGCTGGCAGGAAACAGTTCCAGAGGATTTGCTGAGTCAGTTCACTGCTAAGAAAAGGATCCGTCTGCAGATTTACCAAGAAGATTCTGCTGAACAATACCAAGAAGATATGTACATAAGCCGCCCTCAGACAGGATTGGAGAATCTGGATGTCAGTGATCCAATGTATGATCCAAAAGAGCAAAAAGTGCTTCTTGATACCTTAAACAGGAAGAATCAGAACTCAGAGGTACACAAAATTACTTTCTGAATAATATACTTGAAAATTAGGGTAGAAGTTGTGTTACTCTGTCAGCCGTCTGAATCATGTTTTGGCTGCATCCTTAACTACCCTCACTTTTCCAAATTAGTAATACCAGCTGGTTTTCCTTGCGCTTTATGTCTTGTTATCTGACTTTCTGTAATTCACATGTTCAGGCTGGAACACCACACCATAAACCTGCACCAGCAACTGTGTCAAGGGAAATGGGCAGCATCAGAGAGGGTAATGTCTTGGCTGGAAGCCTCAATTATCCCTTCACATATTCACCTCACTTACTGGTGCACTGCAATTTTGATGACAGTAAGAATTTATTCTGTTTGCTCACTGTTTATAGTCTTCTACTGCAGGTCCTCTGCATGACCATTATGAAGGTGGGCTTGATATGAAGCTCTGCAAATCTACTTCTCTTGGAGGTAGAGACAGGTCATTGTCAGAAGATGACAGTCAGGCTGAAAATACTAGAGCAGATTCGGTACAGTCAAATGTACATAGAATCAACAGTCCCTCTCCTGATTTACTGCAGGATACTGTTGATATTCAGAATAGATTTATAATTAATCATGTTGTGTCCCCTATGCCCTCACAGGCTTCCACATATGGGCTATTTATGAATGCTAAGATCTCAGAGATAGTTGAGATGTCTGTAAATTCCTCAGTTACAACATTGAAACTTGTGACCAATGGTGTAGATAAGCAGCAGTTACAGCACCAGAAGATATCAGTTAATGAATCTGGAATTTCCAATCCTGACGTAGTTGGTCAAATTCAGATGGGACAGCGTATATCAGATGTCAATAAGAATTCAACTACAACTGATAACACTGGAATTCCAAAATATAATGTTGAATCATCAAAAAGTGATCCAGAGCTGCAAGGCCCGTACCATTATTCCAGTGATTCAGCAACTGGATCTGAGGTACTAGCCAGTCCAAGAACTTCATCTGGAGAGCTTCATCCAGAAAAGACAGGATCAATCCAAAACTCATCAGAAGTGGATTTAGTTGGAGAACCAAAACCCTCAACAGGAATTTCAAAATTGTGGCAGCGTATTCCTTCTTATGCTGCTTCTGTGATGGAGTATCTAGCTAAGTTAAAACTTGTAAAAGCTATTGTACCTTCAAAAGTTGCAAGTACATCTGATCCGAAGATGGCTGCTGCTGTTACCGCTCACATGAAAGGTACCATGCTGACTTGCACCTGCATGAGAGAAAGAGCAGAGCTTGCTGAATCAAAAATCAAATCACCACAATTGATACACAGAGTAAAGCCGAGAACAAATCTAATAATCCCAGATGGTGAAATGAAGGCAATGGATGCTGCACTGGAGTTTTGTGATTGTTGTGTTGATCAGCACATTAGTGGTGCTCTTGGAAATTTGGAGCAAACATCTAGGACTCTCAATCACTTATCTTATTTTCTAAACAGAACTGGACCTACAGGCTCTAATAAGATTGTTGTAATGGCATGCCTTCTGGGAGCGGCATTTTTGCTGAAGTTTTCCTCTCTGTTACGGGGTGTCTGGCGTTTTGCAAGACGTGTATCAGTGATCATTTTCCAGTAACCACAGCCCCATGCAACATGTAATTTAATTTGGGTAACGATTTACTGTTTCATACCTTGCTAGTAGGTTTAATATGATAATGCACTGGTCTCTTATAAGTATTTGCTGCCATGGTATTTAGGTTTATGACAAACACGGTATTATTGTTAATAGAATAGACTTCCTCAATGCTAGTACAATTTGAGGACACCTTGTAAATAAGTCTGTGTCTGGTCTTGATTTCTGATTGATCGGAGTTATATTTTGCAAAAGACAGTATGTACTTTTTTGAACGACCTGTACTCGGGAATTTTGCTTCCGTTATCAATAGAACTGAAGGCCATATGGTAAATACATTTTGCTCGATGAGTGGTAAACAGGTTTTGTGAGATGAATTCCATATCTTTAATCACATGTCTCTTCTTTGTTTTTGCTTTCATTACAAATGGTGTTTTCTATATATAATATTTTGTTTGACTGTTACATGACTGCGAGTTTAAACATAAAATGGTGACAATGCACCATCATGGGAGGGAACTGTTGTTTTCTGATTTTTGTTTACAGAAAAAAAGTACCAGGCACTTTATGCTCTTTTTTAACAACTATTGTTATGGTTATTAAAGTCTAGTTCTTGCCTCTTTACATTCCTTGATTGTTTTGCAGGCTAGTTTTTTGAGAATTCAAATTCTTCCTCCTTGCTACTGTGGAAAGCAGCAAATTACACGATCCTCAGGGGTCGATTAACATGTTTTGTTCCATGCATTGAAGCATTTTGAGTCGGAAAATATTTGTTGTGCTTTTCTGAGTTAGAATGATGCTTTTATTTTCCATACGGCTGCTGGTTTGAGATCTATGTCAATGGTTCACATCATTTTGCCTTTCATCTCGAATTGAATAATTTTATTGCAAATGGATGCTAAATTGCCTTAGCAGCAATGTCAAAGTATACAGGATGCCCTTTCTTCATGTGATCATTAGATTAGAGAAGCAATTAGGGACCTCAATTGGCATTGGTTCCGATGTACAGAAGTCGGTGGCAGTTTGTGATACCGTAAAATGTTGGGAATCCTCTCAAAGTTTGGAAACAATTGTATTCAACGCATAAGGGGTAGTGCCGAGACTAGACACGCAAGGTATATCATTGCATAGCTAGAAAGAGTTCAAATGACTATATTCCTGATTCAGAGTCCAGACTAGACCTGCCAAAGTTAGCAAATGATAAACGTTGATGTTATCTGAATGATGACTTTAGAAATGGACAGTAGGCTGTAACGTTCCATGCGTAGAGTGAAGCCTGTAAAAATATGAGTTTTGACAATGAAAAACAGTAGTTAAGCAAATATGACAGGGAATGCTTTGCACATCAATAGAAATACGTAGCACTGGCTCAAAACACTCCATGTGCCTTAGAATATAAAATATGGTCGCAATTAGAGAAGTAGAGAACAACACTATCTTATATTTCGGGAATTTTAAGAGTGTCCTCGAGTGCTTTCTTTAGTGGCTTCGGATTTTTAAGACAGTTGTATACATTCTGCTAAAGAAACTGGCATAAGGAGAATAAGACGATGAGTGCCGAATTCCTTTTATTAGTATTTTCTAATTAGACTGCCCAGAGAGAGACTGACTTTTTTGTCACTCGATACTTACTAGTGCTACCTGGCTGAATTGGGGTAGTTTACAAATAAACTGTAGGGAGGTTCACCGGGTGTATGTGTGAAATGGAAAAAAAACTCCAAATTGTTTCCTATACTGCTTAGGATACTGTAATTTTGGAAGCCTGAAATTAATCACATTTACAGTCCACGTTAAAACTTATAAACCCAAAATACAAAGTTTACAAATTGTGAGTTTACTATGAAGTTCTCGTGGTAATTATTTTTTCCCGTCTTTGGTGCCTATTGTAGTAGCTCGCATAAATATTGCAATTCTTTAAAGGACTTATCTTAATATACAATTTTGTGATGGTGAAAATTGCAATATCCACGTCTTTATGTATTAAGCCATCCATTACGCAATAACAAATCTACGAGTAGCATACTTTTGTATTGAATTAATAAGGTCACAATCTTATTTAAACCTTTATTATCATTCATTTACAAGGGATTGGTTCCAATTTGTAGAGGTCTTATTTACTTTTTTGGTTTAGATTCATGGTGTGTAATTAGTGTGGATTTGTACTCTTAACTTTTAAATCTCAAAATTTAAGATAAATTCGTATATTATGTTGTGGTTTTAAGGTCAAGACCCTAATTTATTATTACTCATCAAATGCTGATTCAGCAGTTGCACCATAGAGCATTCATGATACATTTGTAGAAACTTCGTAGTTAAGCGCGCTTGAGTTGGAGTAGTGCTGGGATGGGTGACCTCCTGGGAAGTCCCGATGCTTCACCTCTGTGAGCATCACCTAGATCTAATGAGTGCTAAGTGTTCCATTCATTCTCACGAGAGATGGGTTCGTGTGAACCACTACTCATGAAATAGGGGTCAATGAGTTTGACTCAAAAAACTACACAGTTAAATCTTGATAGCAATATCACAATTTGATTTGCTATGGAAAATATCTCCTACTTATCAATTGATGAGCTTAAGGGGCTTTCTAATGAATGGTTTATAAGGCACAACACTTGGTGAAGGTTTTGCAAATAGGGTTGCAAGTAGAGTGGGTTTAACCATGGAGGAAACTCTGTAGTTAAGTGTGCTCGAGCTGGAGTAGTACTGGGATGGGTGACCTCCCAGGAAGTCTCGGTGCTTCACCTTTGTGAGCATCACCTAGATCTAATGAATGCTAAGTGTTCCATTCATTCTCATGAGAGATGGGTTCATGTGAACCACTACTCATGAAATAGGGGTCAATGAGTTTGACTCAAAAAACTACACAGTTAAATCCTGATAGCAATATCACAATTTGACTTGCTATGGAAAATATCTCCTACTTATCAATTGATGAGCTTAAGGGGCTTTCTAATGAATGGTTCATAAGGCACAACACTTGGTGAAGGTTTTGCAAATGGGGTTGCAAGCAGAGTGGGTTTAACCATGAAGGAAATTCCATAGTTAAGCGTGCTCGAGCTGGAGTAGTACTAGGATGGGTGACCTCCCGGGAAGTCCTGGTGCTTCACCTCTGTGAGCATCACCTAGATCTAATGAGTGCTAAGTGTTCCATTCATTCTCATGAGAGATGAGTTCGTGTGAACCACTACTCATGAAATAGGGGTCAATGAGTTTGACTCAAAAAATTACACAGCTAAATCCTGATAGCAATATCACACATTTGTAGAAGTTTACACCATCTTAGGCTTATTTGCATACTTGCGTACTGATTTTGATTATTGTTCTAATGTTGTTGAATTGGTCCTCCTAGAGGTTCTAACTATGCATAATAAATCCATGTCAAACAAGTTGCCAAAATGTGCCCCTTTACACCTCTCCACTTAAGACAGGTATAATAAATTGAGGTGCATTCACAAGTCACAGGGCTTTCTGCAATGTCAGATCTATGACTTTACAATTCAAAGTTTTATAATAGGTTTAGTATTGCATTGATTGAAGTGAATCTAATGATTTTGTAGCACATTAGCAGTTTATAATTCAAATTTTTGTTATAGATTTAGTTTTGCATTGATTTAAGTAATCCAAATAATCGTGAAGTAAATTTGCATTTCTAAATCTGTTTGTCATACAAATTTTGAATTTTTTTAATAAATCAATTATGAACATCTTCAAAACATATTCTTCCATCTAAATGTTGAATTAAATATCACAATTAATTAATTTATATTATATAAAATCTGTGTATTGCATCCCAACTAAGATGTGAGTGATAAAGAAGGATCAAGTCCATGAAAGATGGTAATAGAAAGTAATGTGTCAAGAAACCTTCATAGGGAAGAGTGATCTCAAAGATAGGAAGAGGTTTACAAAATATGATTATGGAATTAAAGCTATAGATACAACTAAGTTATATTACCAACATTCTAGCATCTGTATCATGAGATTGCATCTCAAAAATTCCATATATTAATTTTAGAGTCTCTTGCACCTTGCTTTACTTCTATTTTCTATCGTGAACTAGAAGTAGCCAAACCACAATTTTGATTGACAACAAAACCCTATGCAATTTGTCTTTTAATTTTAAACCTTGTTAACTCGTTAATTCATTTCTTTCATGAAATAATTTAATTAAATAAAACATCTACGAGTGGTAGTTTCTATTGTATGAATGTGTAAAATAAAATTCCATTAAATATATAAATGTATATAAAAATATAAGAAAATAGTTTTGTAATAAGTTGCAAATAGATGTGTCATATGTAGTTTCTTTCAAGACCATGCATTTATTTTTCCTTTATTTTAAAATCCTATCTAGTAAATAGTTAAAATTTGAAGTTCTAAGCTCTATGCCATTTATGACTTCATTTTAAACCCTAGACATTAAGGTTGTGCTACAAGTATTTATGTCTTTAATTCAGGTAAATTCCCTAAGCCCCATTGGTTAGCTTATGGGTCAAATTTTTAAACTCGCATTCTTCTATTTTCCATTTTGTGAAACATTTGCATATCAGAAGAGTGTAATTTATAAAAAGTATAAATCTAAACCTATAAATTTTATTGGCCTTTCAAAGTGACACTGTTTGGGAATAGATACTCTTCCTAGGGGCTTTTTTATAACAGAAATGAAATAGGATCATGAGGCATTAGTGAACATACTGATGATTGTGGAGAAATGGAACTTATAAGCACCCAAATTTAAATAGGCCTGCATGAGAAGTCCAATGATGACCCAAAATTCTAACATTTAATCTTTTATGACATAAAATATACAAAATATGATTTTCAATTGGTATATCCAATTTAAACTAACCATGTTGATTTCCTATGACTTTGCTTTTGCCATTTGCTAAATATTTGTATTTTCTTTTAAACCAAACATTTTTTTTTCTTCTCAAAATTATGAGTTCTGCAGCAAATCTTTTGCTAGTGAAGCAACATACTTATTCATTCTATGCATGATTATCATGACTATTTTTTAATTTGTCAAAGTTTGTCTTGAGTTTTAACTTGTAAAACTCAAGTTTAGTCTAGTCTTCATTGGGAAAATCTATCCTCAACCTCTAATAACTCTTATTTCTTATTACGTCAATTAATGACCCTCTTTAGTTAAACAAAATATCCATATCTTGCACTCTCTCTCTCATTCTAATGATGGATCATAGAGTGTGATCCGAAACATTGATGCTAAAAATACATTCACAATCAAAACCAGAAATGAATAATTGAATGAAAATATCCATATTTTTGTTGCCAAACAAATAGTGTAAAAAATGTGACTAATTTTTGTTGAAGCCATTCAAAATTTCTTGCATGTCATTATTTAACCACTGCAATCACCATTACTTTTTCTTTTAGGATATCTTCACTAGTTGTCCCCGCCCATTTTTTTTGATATTGTCACCAACAATTGAAGACTGAAAAGAGGGAAGGTAGTTGGATCTATCCAAGGATACATCGCCTCAATTCAAAATTTTCTTATTATTTGAGATGCTTATAATCCTAGATATTGATTTTTATGTTTTTATAGATTAATATAGATGTATTAATCAATTCTATTAGTTTTCTTGCAAAATTTTAAAAAATATGTGTTTGTGAAAAATGTGTTTTCCATAGATTAGAGTATATATATTTTGTTACATATTAGTTACATTTAGATTTTTCTGTCTAATTAAAAGTTCCTTTTATTTAAATATTCACTTTGTAAGTTCTATCAATTTTTCTCTTACTATAACTTGATTAATTATGAAACTTCTGTTTTAACATGTTGTTTAGACCTAATTGAAATGTGAATAATCTATGTTAGCATACTCATTGATTTTATGATATAAGATATGCATGATCTTACATGTAATAAATAGTACTTGATACTTGATATATGTGTATAATAATACTTATGCGTTGATATTATGGTTTAGACCCATGTTTGCCTTGCGTATTGCCTTCCACTATGTATAGTATGAATTTGATTTGAGAATTATTCCTATTTAGATCTAAGGACTAAATGTGATTAATGCATTAAGATTAGACAATTTATATTGCATAGAATGTTTGATTATCATGCTCTATTATATGAGAGTATTCATTAAGGAAAATATTTAATGATGTTGTACATATCTTGATCCACCATGTATGAGAACATGACTAAATGCTAATATAATATATTTTTTCAACTATGAATTGCATGATATAATTTAATGTATGCACCGAGTATGTAGGGTTTAAATAAGTGCTATATGACTACTGAGAGACGTGAAATATATCAACATTGATCAAATAACTAATTTTGCTTCACCCAATGAAGTAAAACAATCCCTCCTCATGTTATAGTGCAATTTACCTTGTCACCATGGGTATGGATGACCCACTTGAATTCATAAATGCTTAAATATATTTCCCTAGAAGTGTTTTATCTTCTATGCAATTTTTTTCTTGTGTTTTTTCACACTTCTTTTAAAGTGATTGGAGCTTTTGTACCTTTTAACTTAATCTAACTTAAATGATCGTTGAAATTTATTTCTCTTTGTGTAATGTTTTGGTTTTGTCCTTTTAAAATTTGAGTTCATTTTAAAAAAAATAAATTAAATGAGAGATGCTATTGGCATTTTGAAACCCTTGTGTAATGTTTTGATTTTGTCCTTTTTAAAATTTGAGTTGATTTAAAAAATATAAAAAATTAAGTGAGATGTTGTTGGCACTTTGAACCCCTTGAATGATCTTTTAAATTCAAGTGTATTTTAATTGTTTTGCTTTGATTTTCAATTTAACCTTTTGGATTTGGGTTTGAGTTGACAAAATACTACATTAGGTTGATCTTATTTTAGGTTGAGTTTAACATTAGAGTTATTATCCTTTTGGGAAGGAGATCTATTATGTTTTATTAAAATGGTAATAGAGTTTTTAGGGTGGACATCTAAGATATGAGTTTTGATGAATGTTGAGGACATGAGAGTTTACAAAAACTTAGGATTTTTTATTTTTTCGATTGATGTTTGCGGGTATTCTTGTAATGGATGTCATTTCTTCGGACATAATTTTGGATGGCTTCTTTGAGTGTTTTTAGGTTTGCTTGGTGTTTTAGTGGAGGCTTTTCGCTTTATTGCTAACTTGGAGTTTGAGAGAGCTAACTCTTTATCTTGTAAACACTTCTCAAAGGCTTTGGAAGGATTGAAGATAGTACATTTTTCATTTTGTTGAACTTTGAAAGTTAGTTTTCATTTATTAATATTTAATTTTCTTTCTTTGTAGTGATTCATGAATGAAAATGAGTTTTGTGAATCCTTTTTTGTTAGCTTTTGAAGCTTTCTTTTTTTAATTTTTTTTTTTAAAAATTATGATCCCTACTTCCTTATGTTGAAAAGATAGCTCAATATTAGAGTTTTAGTTCTATGTTTATTTGAAACATTATTAGAAATTTGTTGAAGTGAGTTCAAGAAGTTGTAGAACGTTGGAAGGGATTTTGTGATTTGGAATCATGTTATTTTATAAAAATCCTTATGGAATTGTTGATGCATCTTTTGAAACACCAACCCATTGTAACATAATCCATTCCCTCAAGATTCTTCTGTGTATGTATGCATGGATTCAAAATGCATTTAAATAACTTGATAGGTGAGTGGTTTTATTATTTTATTAAAGGGGACTTACTAGAATATGAAATAACATCTAGAAGGTCACAAGTTGTTTGGCTACAAAATCATCTAGGTGTTGTCCAAAAGTGAATGTCATTGCAACAAATTCTATTTTAGACTCGAAGAAAAAATATACTATGCAATTTTCAGATTATATGTTGGGAAAGAAGGTGAATCTATTGCAGGGTAAAAGCATAATAAGTTGTCACCCTTTTACAAAGGAAAAGGCTAACAACACCCAAACTGAAAAATTTCAAGGGCATAAAAGTCACATTTCTGTTTAGAATTTGAAGATGATGTAAATTGATGAAATGTGTGAAATATGATGAATTTTATGCCTATACTTTTTTAAAATTAATTTGAACAAAAATTAATATGTTTTTTAGTTTTTTAGGTCTATTTTTCATTTCCTAAAAAATACTGCAAATCAGGGGGTTTACTTCCCGTCAACTCATTATAAGTAAAACATTGTTTTTTCCTCCAATTTCAGAATATGTTTTAGATGACATGTATATCTAGTGCAAAAAAGAAAGAAAGAAGTGTTTTTGATTTATAGTTTACCCGTTATAAGTATTCAAAGTCGAACTTACCTGAAATCAACAGATTTTGTCTTCCGCCACTTTTCCCCTATCAAAACTGTACCAAAAATCAAATAAATTATATATTTTTGAAGATTACTCTCTTCTCTAGTGTCATATATGATTTCAATTTTTTTTGAATTGATTTAACATTTTTCTATATTTTTCGAATCAACGACTTCTCAAAGCTTAATATACCTACATGTAGTTTTTAGCAAATTTGTTTAACATTTTGTAGTTGAAACAATATAAAATTTATATGTCCAGAATCGTAGTTCCGAGATCTAGAAAAGGTTACTTTTAGTTTTTTGACATTTTCTATTTTCAGTAGAGAAAGGAACAACAAAAGTGCACATTTCTGCATTTTTTTGTGTGTTTTTGAAGGTTTGGCTGCCAACATGGCATGCCACCTAGGATGACTTGGTCAAGCCTAACTTGGCTGAGTCCTACTGGGCCAAGTACCCTTAGGGGTTGGCCCCCCACGAGTGGTCGCGTGGGCAACCCACCCTCTCAAATAGAAGGGTATATATATAAGTTATTTAAAAAAAAGTATATATATATCAATTGCAAATTTTAATTCTTATTTTATAATATAAGGGGTTTTTGAAGCTCGGGGGCATTTTTTCGAGGAAGTTACAAAGACATTTTGTTTTTGGAGGAGTCTGAAGACAAGTTTTTCAATGACGAAGGAGTAAAGCAATACAAAATTTATTGCTTAGATATTTGAGAAATGGGAAATAAAAGGACTAGAACAAGGAAATATGATCATAAAAGCGATGACCAAATGAAAGGTCATACAAAACTTGTTGAAGAGCAACAAGTTGATGTTGAAGAAGAACCTATCGATGTTGAAGAAGGTAACTAGGGGAGGATAGTGGTAGTAGTCAAAGTATACATATTTATCCTACAATGCAAAATTTAATGGACATGAATGAGGAATCACTTATTAGTCAAATTGCACCAAAACACCTGGTACCTGAAAGCACTATTAAATTGCATCTCAAAAACATGTGGAAGGAATATTTTGAGGATAAATCTTTGGTGGGAAAAGCACAATTATTTGCAAAGTTATTCAGGAAAAAAGAAATGACTCTGGTTTTGGAGTTGTTGGGTATTGATAATAGGAAAATGGCAGGAAGTCAAGTAAAAGAGACAATAATTCAAAATTTACAAGATGCATTGAACGTTGTTAACAAGGCAGATCATAGAGGATCAGATTCAAATGCTGCTAGAAGAGCGTTGATGACTATGATTTCCAGTAAGAGATTGACACATAGAAATCAAGTTTAAGCAATTTTTGATTTACTCAAGGTATCTCAAAGGATTGTTCAGACATATATTAGGAAGATAAATATGTTGGATATGGACATTGAAAATAACTAGGTACATATTTGTAGAGTTCCTCGTAAAGACAATTTATGAAGATGTAAGAAGACGGGTCATTGAATTTTGGACCAACCACTCTCGTGTTTCTTCCAATAGAAGGGACACTATACAAATGAAATATGAAGATACCGATATGAAGATTTCACATCCAAAACATTTTGTCGATACTACACAAAGTGAATTGTTTGAAGCATTCAAACAAGAATTTTTAGATGTGAAAATAGGTCAGAGAATGTTTGAGATGTTGAGCCCCACATAAATAAGGTTCATGAAACATGTTATTGTCGAAATCATGTTGAGTTTCACTTATACTTACAATCATATAAAAAGGTTATGACAATACTTAATCTAGATATGGTTCCTGGAAGTACAACAAAATTTGTAAAGTCCATTTTATGTGATAAATCAGAAGACTCAGATGAATTCAATGTCTAGTGTATAAAAAATAAATATAATGATTGTGGAAATTTATAGAAATTTCCTTTACAATTTGATAATATTGATGTTACAACACCAGTCTAGTGGAACTGATTTGAATATGAGACATACCAAACAAAGATAGGAGGTGAATAAAAAAAATTGAATTAAAGGAGAGTCAATTACCATACCTTCAGTTCATGGAAAAATTTCAATCTATGGTTTATCCATGCATATCCAACATTGTCATGGTGCACGATGGAAAACTAGACAATTTCGTGATTCCAAATATTGTTTCCCACTTGGTTGCATTCTTTCAGTTGTAGATTTTGTGGAGAACTATACATTTTCCCCTCAAATAGATAAGATAAGATAAAATAAATTTATTAATGTCCAACAAGAGACCACAAGGGTCTATGGGACTGAAGAGTGTACAAAATAAAAGACCACCAACAACAATAGCACCAAGCGGTGCTAAGGAAAGAAAGCAAACATGGAAAACAAGAGATACAAGAAGAAGCAAGGAGCGCAAGAGCGAGGCAAGGACTAAGGGTCCTTCCTAGGTAAAAAGAAGCCAAGCACCAAAGGGTACGGACTAGGGCGAGAAGATTCCCTAAACCACCGCTGAGAAAAGTAGGAGGGTGCCGCTGATGAGTATAACAACTACGAGGTCTCACAGATCTAGAGTGACTAGCGATGGTGGCATTGGAAGGCCGCTTTGTCCCATGTACATGTGACCTATATACATGCACAATTAAATTTGCATGAGATAGAAAGTATAGATCAAAATGAACACATTATCATCAAGGAGGTTAATTTCTATATCAACGATGATAGGGTTCATAATAGGAGCTACGTGGCTCATTGTTTCGGCATGTTTTTCAACAATCTTGCGAATTGCGGGATAAATGCTTCACAACACTGGATCTGGTTTGATGGGTGTGTAGGTAAGTACATTATATTTTCTTTTAAAGTCTTTCAATATATATATATATATATATATATATATATATATATATATATATATATATATATATATATATATATATATATATATATATATATATATATATATATATATATATATATATATATATATATATATATATATATATATATATATATATATATTTAAAAGTTCAATTTTCATGTGTGTGTACATTTTTGTAAATTTAAATTGTAGGTCAATTTAAGTCTGCAAAATCTTTTAATTGGTTAGCCATGCAATGTGCTAGACACAATGTTAAGTTTCTTTGGAACTTCTTTGAAAGTGGACATGGAAAAGGAGAGCATGATGGAGCAGGAGCATGTGTGAAGCATGCACTCCGACAACATGAACTTCAAGGTACATACATTTGATATTCAACTTGTTTACTTGAGTATAGTAACATTATGTACGTTCTATAATCTTCATTTGCTTGAAATAAACTAATTATACACACACACACAAAATTGTGAAAAATATATCTAGGTAACATGATAGAGAATTCAAAGAAAATTGTGGAATGGTGTCAAAATCATTTCGCTACTCGAGACACAAAATACAACAAACGTTACTTTTGGGAAGTGATAGGTAAATTTAAAACTTTCATTTTTCAAACTCAAATTCTAAAAACTATGTATTATACCCATCACACATGTTTTAAATTTTTGAGTCTGTATGTACATGCATTCACATTTTTCATAATTGAACTGAGATATCAATCAATCCAATCCAGATATCAATCGATCCAATCCTTACAATTGTCAATCAATTGTTGGAATTAGAAGTTTGCATCAAGTGATGACTACAAGACAATACAAGCCTCCACTGATTCAACTAAGAGATAAATCATGCTTTTGTGAAGATTGTCTTAACAACAACATGAGTCAATGTGTTAATATTGCAAATGGATATGTTTCACAATGGGATCAGAAAGAGTTAATCAAAATGTCTCCTTATGAAGATGATGACAATGGCATAGACATCCATGATTCTATATATTCAACCGACTATGAACGTGTTTCTGATTTAGTTGTTATAGGTGTGTGTTTATGATTTAGTTACATTACGGGTGCATGTTTCTATATATAAAATTTATTAGGTTTATATAAATATACAAACTTACATGTATACATATAAATTGTATAAATGATATTTTTGCTATGGTTAAAGATCCCGGGAATGCAAAAGGTGTAGATTATTATCTACTAAGATGCACCAATAAAAAGTACAAGTTGCCTCAAGAAATTGTTGATGGTGATGGACAACAATATCCAACTAGTTCGGTTGTTATTGAAGGCACCTATTATCAACAAGCTAAGATCGACAAAAATGGAGTTCAATTTATTGAATACATGCCTGGACAAAGAGTTCTACATTATAGTCACTTGGTTATAGCGACAAAATTGCAGTTTGAAACTGTGCCAAAAATAAGGGTCACGTGGAAACCAAAAGTGGAAGTTTCCTATTGAAGAGCATGACAAAATTTTGGAGATAATAAAGGATAGAGAGGATCCAAACTACTTGTATCAGGAACTTTAACTTGAAGGCTTTTAATTTGTGCGTACTTAAAAATCCTATTTGAAACTTACAGACTATAAATGATTTGAAATTCATGATTAGATTGAATTTATATTGATTAAACCTATTTTGAATTTTAATTGATTAGACCAAGTTCAATAAATTCTTTTTTCAATTAATTATATTAGATTGAATAATTCCATTCTATATTTCTAGATTGATTAGATTGATTCTAGGTAAATTGAATTTTAATTGATTAGACCTTTCAATACTTTTTTCAATTGATTATAATAGATTGATTCTAGATTGAATAATTCTAGTCTATATTAGAAAATGATTAGATTGATTCTATGTAAATTGAATTTTAATTGATTAGACCTTTCAATATTTTTTTCAATTGATTAGAATAGATTGATTCTAGATTGAATAATTCCAGTCTATATTAAAAATTGATTAGATTGATTCTAGGTAAATCAAGAATTTTAATTGATTAGACCTTTCAATACTTTTTTCAATTGATTAGAAAAGATTGATTCTAGATTGATTCAATCTAATCAATAGGTCCTATTATGTCTTAGTTGGTCATAAGGGTCTTATTAGGTCTTAGTTGGTATTAATAGGTCCTATTATGTCTTAGTTGGTCATGTTAGACCCCTTAATTGGTCTTAATAGGTCAGTATTAGTCCCATTAGGTCTTAAGTGGTCCTATTAGATCTTAAGTGGTCCTATTAGGTCTTAAGGGCTCTATTATGTCTTATTAGGTATTATTAGGTCCTATTAGGTCCTATTAGGTCTTATTAGTCCTATTAGGTCCTATTAGGTCTTAATTAGGTCCTATTGAGTCTTAAGGGTCTTATTGGGTCCTATTAGGTCTTAATTAGGTCCTATTAGGTCTTATTGGGTCCTATTAGGTCTTATTAGGTCCTATTGGATCTTAAGGGTCCTATTGGGTCTTAAGGGTCCTTGTAATGTCCCCATTTTGGGCGAGCATTGGAGTTAGTGGATTTAGCCTATCATTGGGTCCTTGTAGGCTAATTCTGGTGATTAGAGGACCATGTTGTGGGTTTTCGCCCCATTTGGAGGGACTTACTATTAATTGTAAGTCATCGCATGGTTCTACTGAGCTCAAATGATTTAGAGGAGTTATATGATGCTTTCAAATTTTATTTCCAGCTTCTGGTTTGGACTCCAAGATTCTTGGAGGGAGCGCCTATTTTTAGTAAGTCACCTCGTCAGGTTCATTCATCATCTTTCTTCATTAGGATCATGCCTGTGTTGTTAGATTTTGATTTTGATGCTTCTTTAGTCATTTTCGAAAGATGGGTGAATTATGATTATTATTTAATTAAATTGGCTAAGGTTGCTATTTTTATTGGGATTGCATATTGGACACCTTGGTGTTATAGCTAGTTGGAACTGGGTTGAGAAGTTTTAAATCTTGAGCACATAAAACAGGGACCCTATGTGTCAGAATATCATTATATTAATGAAAAGGTCATTTTTGGAGCAATGGGGGAGTTTAAATTAATAAAGTGACTTTATTATATGTCATCTTTCAATAATAACATAAAGTTGCTTTATGAGAAATGAAATTAAACTAAATTAAAGGAGATGAAGACAAATGAAAATTGAATATTATAAAAGGGGATTCAAATTTCATTTCATTCATTCTATTGTGCATTTGATATTATTGATTTGTGTGAAGAGAAATTTAACAAGGGTTTTTGAAATTCAGACTTGGAGAATTGTGAATTCTTTGAAGTTTTTACAAGCATTTGAGGTGTTGAAATAAACATTGAGATTTTCTACAGTGTGGGCTTCATTCAAAAGTTCAATTTGAGCTTACAGGAGAAGAATCAATACAAAGTTTGAGTCAGTTTGAAGGTTTTTTTTTTTTTTTTTTTCTGATGGTGATAGCAACATTATACCCTAGGCTGTTATTAGTGATTAAATCGAAGCTTTGGTAATTGTTGTGAAAAGAGTTTGAGGTAGCTGCACTCAGCTGCAAACTCACATGAGTCACTAGATGCTAGACGACTAGGTCTAGAGTAGAACAATTTTATCTTGGCATTCAATTTCAGATTGGAGTTGGCTGTTGGAAAAATTCACGTATTGTTTAGAGATTTTGAAAAGTGTTGGGCTCAATATCTGTGCTGTGATTTGTTTTCGAGTTTTTTTTCAGTTGCATTTTAGTTTTTCAAAATTTAATAAATATTTCTCCATGCATTGTATATACATATAAATCAACAAGAATTAATCATAGTTCAATGCATTGGACAATTATTTTAGAATTACTTTAATGCAAAGTTATTATCTTGCCTGACAACATTTTTAAAAAAAAATTCAAGTAAATGCTTATTCATTTTAAAAATTAGTTATATATAAAATCTGCAAAGAAAATCAGTAGTTTGGCAGAGTTAGAACCAGCAGGGGTTCATACAGTGGTATCAGAGCGGTTTCCTGCCATACTGTTGGGTTGAAAATTATTGAGCTCACACATTTGTTTGGAGTGACTTGCACTCTAGCTTTATTTTTTAGCCATGGATAAATATAGAAAACCAAGTAAATATGGAAACCAGTTGAGTAGTGTGACATGGGTTAGGAAACAATCAAGTGCCTTGGAAAATGAAATGGAGAAATTGAGGCAAACACAAGAAAGGCTAAAAGCCCAACTTGCAGATCTGACCATTTTTGATAGGGAAGCTAGTTTCATGATTTCTTTCTCCAGGAAGTTTTCCTCATGAAGACTGCAGGAAGAGAAATGAGATGTTCTTGCAGGTGAGACATCTAGAACTCTTCATGATGAGTTTTCAATAGCCATTGATCATTGTAGAGATGGTCCTATTCTTAGTAGGACATCCATTAGTCCTATTTGCACACATGATGTTGGAGACTTCTTACAGGGACATGTGGATGTGCCTGTCTTGTTGATAGATAGTGGTACTGAGTATCAACATCCTGAGCTTGTTGTTGATGTTGGGGATAAGGTGAGAGTGGAGGATGTTGTAGATACCACTAGGGGTTTTGATACCATAGATGATGGTATTATGTTTGAGGACTGCGAGGAGTATATGATCTCTGATAGCTCTGATGTTTATGATAAGAGTCACAGTGTGGAGTCAGTGCAGGAGACAACAATCTTTTCATGTATTGAGGATGTGAGCATGGACCTACCCAGTGATGACATTCATGATGGGAGAGTTACATATGAGTCAGGTGACATAGATTCATGCCATGATATAGGTGATTCACGCGATGACATTGAGTTGTGTATGCAGCCTGAGATAGTAGAGGGGTTTCATATAGATGATGTTGATACTAGCATCACAGATACCTCTGATGTTGAGATTGAAGATGTTGGGTGCTATAGTGTTTTTGGATTTTTATATCAGGCTTTGGATATGGACTCAGCGTTGTCATCCGGTGGTGGTGGGTTCCAAGATCTTTTTCTGCAGGGAATCAAGGATGAGGATAGGGAAGCATTTGAGTACCAAGGTAGGGAGTATGTTTTACTTGGTCTCACCGAGGGGATTCTACACACTATGTCCTTTTGTGCGGTAGATGGAGAGGATTTTACAGAGGCATGATTTCATCCAGATAGAGAAGTTTACACATCATGTCCCTCACAACTCACATATATCTTATTCAGATCAACAGGAGGGAGCTGTTCACTTTCTGAACAATCCTTTATTTGATGTGGATGTCACTATGTCTTATGACAATCTATTATTTGAGTTCAGTGATGATCCCTTTCAAGTGATGAGTGAGGATGATGATGATGATGATTGGGATTCTTTTAGTACACCAGGTTATCAGACATATTTTACAGGATGCCAATCAATTTTTACTGAGCATTTTACAGAGGTGTACATAGTGATGAGTGCATTTAGTTTCACTTTTGATCCTCATGTTCAGGATATCTACAATGAAACCTGTTGGGACTCTAAAATTTAGGATAGATTTTAGAGTCTATATTCTAAAATTTTCTTTGAGGCTAAATTCAGTGCTTCAAAAGACCATTTGAAAGGACCCTAGTTCAAGTGCACACTGTTAGAATAACTGAGAGGGGGGTGAATCAGTTATCCAGTGTCCCAATTCAAAATGTATAATCCAAAACAATTCTACTACTTCTGCAAGTCGGAAAACATAAAATACTTCCATTGTTTGTGTATTTACCGATTGATAATCTAAACTCTGTAATAATTACCGATTAAATCTAACATGTAATATGAAAAGTATGATAACAAACAAATATCACAATCAACACATAACACACAATATTTAACGTGGAAACCCTGTAAAGGGAAAAACCACCTGGGACCGGCAACCCAAAATTGTTCACTCTTTTGAAGTGAGGTCGGTGAAGACCCAACCCTGTTAAAGGTTTACAAACACACTGTTAGGTGTGACCTTGTTAGAGGATTTTAGACCAGAAGTTATCGTCCAACCAACAGTCACTCTGGGGTTGACATGATAACAATGTTCAATCTATGAATAAAACATCAAAAGACTTTCATTGTCCACTCGGTTAAGAGATTTGACTATGTACAATGGTTAAATATGTAATAGTAGATGATCTGTCTAAATACAACTTCAGTTTGCAGTTTACAGATCAATGTTTAGCTCATTAAAATATTTCTGATCAATATAACACTTTAGATTCAATACTGTATCAACTTACTGTCCGTCGGTAATAACTCTCTGTAGCTTGGTAACTATTTTGCAGCTCGGTTCTTATTAACTAGTATGATCAGAAAAAACTTCTCCACGCGATTATTTTGCAGTATCTTCTTCTTTCGGTATCCTTTTCATAATGAAACCAATGTCTCTTATATAGACAAGAAAATCATTTTCTTTTCCTCCATCAGATTTTGCCGCTTAATCATATTCATATATTTTGCCGCTTTAAGCTCCTTCGATTGATGTGTTAGTAACACGTTTCAATCTGCTCCATTAGATCCTTTTGATTTATGTTAGCCATCGATCTTCATAACAAACATTATCTGTTACCTCGATTTCATACACTTTACACCTCATCACTTTATCGGCTAAACTGATCATTTAATTCCTTTCTATTTTGCTCAGTTAACAAAGAAATGCGTCGGTGAACACAAGCTCGATTAATACTGTGCTCGGTTTACACTACACTTTGTCGGTGTATACTGAAATGCTTTATTTACCGACAACACTGCTTTGTGTCTTTCAGCTCTATTCTTCATCATAGATGAATGCAACATAATAAAGTCAATTCCATCAAGTCATAGACTCATCAAAAAGTTAGTGTATTCTTTATCCTCATGTAGATATTTATGTTCTTCATCTCTTTCACCTTCCTTCAGATGTGTTGGTATAGTAACTTACAAAATAAGTACTGTCAAGCTAGTTGACATCAATGACAACATAATACTGATTTAATCATCTTGCATATCTAATCATCAACTCCTTAGTAATCTTGAATTACAGATTCTTCAATCTGGTTCTAAATCAGTTGTAGTTCATTAATCTCTCCCTTTGGCATTGATGGCAACTCAAGTAATATGAAATGTACCATACACATACCAAACATATTTTCTACAACTCTGTGATCAAATGCTGTGTAGTGTAAGCTCTCCCTAGCTTAATATGTTTAATCACTATGTTACTAAAACAACATTATAAAATACAACTTTGTCATTTTGTAGATATAACCTTTTCAGTTCTCAAGTTCCTTTCAAATCATCTCTTCCTTAGATAGTTCTCATCGGTGCAAATCTCCTTTTCTTTTCATATTATTTATCTCTCCCTTTGACAACAATGCCAAAGAAACAAATAAATAATTAGCTCTGTAGTAGCTAAGAAACTCTTTGGTGTCCAATATTTCCTTTGTATCTTAGTATATTGATATCCCAATCTGTTTCAATTCTACAAACTTAATCACAACCTTGAACAAAATTCAAAGTGTGAACTATGTTGCATCAACATGAATGATTTGCTGATAAGATTAGGCTGATGCAACATCCAGATCACATTAGTGACCAATAGACAGGGGACAGACCCCAAGTCTAGTCCTCAAATATTCAAAAGTGTCCTTCGGTAGAGGCTTTGTAAAAATGTCGGCAAGTTGTTCTTTAGATGTAACAAATTCTAACTTTACTTGCTTCTCTTGCACTTGTTCTCTTAAGTAGTGATACTTAATTGATATATGCTTTGTCTTTGAGTGCGTCACAAGATTCTTTGAGATATTAATTGCACTTGTGTTGTCACAGTATATGATCATCGGGTCAGTGATTACCTCATTCATTCCTTCTAGCACTTGTTTGATATATGCAATGTTTGAGCAATTAGTAGCAACAACAACATACTCTGCTTCAGCTGTAGACTGAGAAATACAAGCTTGCTTTTTACTTGTCTAGGTTACAAGTCTTTCACCAAAGAAAAATACTCCTCTGGTGGTACTTTTTCTATCATCCACATTTCCAGCCCAATCAACATCGGTATAAACTTTCAGTTCAAACTTACCTTCCTTAGGATACCATAATCCATAATCCTCTGTCTTTTTCAGATATCTTAATATTCTTTTAGTAGCAATCATGTGTGATTCTCTAGGATTAGCAGAATATCTAGCAAAAATTCCCACAACATGTGCTATATCTGGTCTACTATGAACTACGTACATGAGCTTATCAATCATGGATCGGTAAAGTGTCTGGTTTACCTTTGTAGTTTCATCTTCCTTTGTCAATTTACTTCTGGTAGCCATCGATGTTCCCACAGGTTTAGCATCTTCCATGCCAAATGTCTTCAAGACTTACTTTATGTACTTGGACTATGTGATGAATATCCCATCACTCTGTTGTATCACTTATAATCTGAGAAAGAACTTAATCTCTCCGAACATAGACATTTCAAACTCATTCCTCATGTCATCCATAAAAGATTTACATACATGATCTTAACCTCCAAAAATAATATCATCAACAAAAATTTCAGCAATGATAATAGTGTCATCAGTATCACCTTTCATGTACAAATTATTGTTCTCACTGGTTCTTACAAATCCAATACTTAACAAGTAAGTATGTAGTCTTTTATACCATGCTCTTGGTGCTTGCTTCAAACCATATAAAGCTTTGTGTAATCTACATACCATGTTTCTGTTGTCTGGATCAACGAATCCTTCAGGTTGTTCTATGTAGACCTCTTCTTCAAGTATACCATTCAGAAATGTTGATTTCACATCCATTTGATAAACCTTAAATTTCTTGTGTGCAACATATGCAAGTAACATTCTAACTTATTCCAATCTGGCAATAGGTGCAAATGTTTCACCATAATCAATCCCTTCTTCTTGTGCATATCCCTTGCATACCAATCTCGCTTTATTTCTTGTTACTTCACCATTTTCATTCATTTTATTTCTGAATATCCATTTAGTACCGATAACATTCTTATCTTTAGGTCGGGGTACTAAGGACCAAGTTTTGTTTTTCTCTATTTGTTCTATTTCCTCCTTCATTGCATTGACACATTCTTCATTTTCTAATGCAACTTTCACATTCTTTGGTTCAAATTCACAAACTAAACATGTACCTTGTCTTGTTTTGCTTCTAGTCTGCATTCCAACTTGTCTGTTTCCAATAATTTTTGTCTCGGGATGATGTCTTCTGACAAAACTAGCCAGTACTCAGTTTCTTCTTTCTTGTTCATCCTGTTCAAGTTCATTTGCTTGCTTGGTAGCACCATCTTGTTTGTCGGTTTCCCTTTCATGTTCCTCGGGGTTATTTTCCCGCTGACCAATTATCACAGGTTGCGACTTTGGCAGAGAGTCAGGAAGTTCAATGTAAGTGAATCTACCATAGTCTTCTAGTTCCTTTCTTTCTTCTATGTTTATGTCATCATACTCATCAACACGAACATTAGTACTTTCAATTATCTTATTTGTAACCTTATTCAGACATTTGTATGCTTTACTCTTAGTAGAATATCCTAAGAATATTCCTTCATCACCTTTAGAATCAAATTTCCAATTTCTCTCATCCTTTAGAATAAAACATTTGCTTCCAAAAATTTTGAAATAACTTACAGTAGGTTTGTGTCCAAACCATAGCTCATAAGGTGTCCGGTTGGTGTCCTTCTTTAGTTGTACTTGGTTAAGCACATATACAGTTGTGCTGACAACTTCCCTCCAATATGTCTGAGCAACATTCTTTTGTAGCATTAGTGTTCTAGCACAATCAACGATTGACCTATTCCTTCTTTCAACAATCCCATTTTGCTGAGGTGTTCTCGATGCAAAGACCTATCTCTTAATACCATTCTCATTACAGAAATTAGTAAATTCATCAAAGATAAATTCACTTCCTCTATCAGATCTTAAGCATTTGATTTATTTTCCAGTCTCTTTTTCTACCTTATTCTTATACCATTTAAACAACTTAAAAGCTTTAGATTTCTCTTTCAGAAACATAATAGTCATCAGTCTAGTGTAGTCATCAACAAAAAGAATAAAGTATCTATCACCATAATAGCTCTGAGTTCTCATAGGACCACATAGGTTGGTATGAACCAATTCAAGTATCTTCTTTATTGAGTAGTCTTTGGTTTTAATACTGGACTTAGTCATCTTACCTTTCTGACATTCATGACACATAGCATGATCTGGTTTTGACAAGTTAGGCAATCCTCTAAGTCTTTTCTTCTTACTAATCTTGACCATGTTATCAAAATTCACATGACATAACCTCTTATGCCACAACCATGCATCTTCATCTTTCATTAATAAATAAGAAGATTGATCAATATCAAGATAAAATAGATTACTATATAGGGTTAAAATGGATTCAATCCTATTTAAAATGTTTAGGGGGAAAAAGGGATCTATTCTCAAACCCAAATTCCCACCAAGGAGATTCAATTCGATTAACCTAAGAGGCTAATGTAGAATCAGATCAATATGGAAGAAAGAACAAATCTAATGTTTCCCCTTGGTAGAATGTATTATGTTTGATATTGAAATATTTGAAGTGCATGTACTAACCTTGAATTAGGGCAGATCTGGAAAATGTTAAATTTTGGCTTCTGCTTGAACTGTTTGAAGATTCCGTCACTTGTTTTGGACTGGAAATGTCGAGGTGGACAAAACCCAAAAATCTTTTCTCCAAATTCACACAGGTTGACTTTGGCCTTTTAAAAAGTAAAAGACCACATTATTTATTTGAAGTCCGATTTTGATTCTGTTCGTAGATCCTGAAAGATTGCTGAAAAGGGTATCCGAATTCACTTTCAGATATGAGATTTTGCACTTGTACCTACAAGAAAATAGGGGTTTTTGGTTGTATGGGGGGTTTGTCTTAGTCAAACCCCAGTTTAGGAATTAACCTTGAAATTGAATTGAAATATATTGTGCATAAACAAAGTAATTGAAACAAATCACCTTGCTTATGTTGAAGTCCTTGTAGAGGATTCAAATCCTCAAATCCACAAGTAAGAATGCTTCAATGGATGGCAAGATGTCTCTAATCAATGGTATTTTGATCTTCAACACCAATCTTGATTTGATCTTTGCATATGAGAAGGCTTGAATGGATGGAGAATGATGGATCTTCAAGGGGGGGCTCCAAAGAGATTGAATCCTTCAATGGCTAACAATGGATCTCCTTGATGGATGAATGCTTGAACATTTGAATGCTTAAAGACTTGCTTGCACTTGAGAGCTCTAGATACTTGATTGAGAAAACTTGATGTGAAAATGAGAGAGGAAGGCCTCCTTTTATAGTGATCTAGGGAACACTCCTCTAGATGGGCCACCTTGGAGAATTAAATCCCAATTAGGTCCTCACCTTTAGAAAATATACCTTAATTAAATACAATTAAAGGATTTACCATTTCAAAGCCCGAAACAGCCAACCCGGAGGCGGAGAAATAATTTTCCCGAAAGCCAAACTGCCAACATTTGAAATTTGAAATCCTGGTGGGAAGAGGTCAAGGTTGAGGTCAACCCTGACTAACTTTGACCTCATACCCTAACTTTGTCAGGATTTGGAGCAGAGGTTCCAGGAGATGCCAGAGATGCTAGATTTGATGTCAGAACAGGACCCAGTGTCCGGAACAGACAAAAAATCTCCTGATTGATATGATGAAGGACTAGGAGGTCTCATTTCTAAACCCTACCTTGAAAATAGAGCCATATAAGAGGGAAAATAAAAAAAAGTCCTTAGGACCTTAACCCCAATTCACCTATAATGGAGAAATCAAGCGCAGAGAAGAAGTGGAAAGTGGGGAGAAAGCCAAATACATGCAAAGATCTGATCAAGGCACTTAACATGACCCAAAACCACCTACTTGGAGGGCTAAACACTCTTAACATGGAAGTGCTTCCATTTTAAGATGATACATTAAGCCCCCACTTTAGCAAGAGTATGGACTCGATGCAAACTCTTGGTAAAGGAGATAGAAATAACAAGATAATCTTATCATAATCTAAGGGACAAAGAGAAATCCCAAGCCCCCAGGGACTCAGGTCTTCATCGACTCTTAGATCACAGATAAGAGAGACATCTCTAGAGAGAAAGAAAGAGTGTGATAACCTCACCCAATGAAAACCTATGTCCCATTGTGAATCACACAAGAAAGAAAAGGCACAACTGGAAAGATGGAATTGAACTGCCTAGTGAATGTGGCTACTCACTAGTCAACCCATCAAAAATTTATTCCTAGGAATATTCTATTCCATAAGAATAAAATCGAAAAGGGGATCCAATCTTAAGGACACCTTCGACCTTAAGGGATCAAAATATATGTGCGTTTGAAACTAGAGGGATCAAGAGATCCTAATATAAATCCATACTTTAAGGATTAGTTCTTAATCCAAAAAGAAAGGAAAAAAGTTTTTTTTTTTTAATAAAAAAAGTAAATTTAAAGTGTGTATCTTCTTCAGGATTTAGTGACTTATGTGAGTTACCTTTAGAAGATTTAGCATGTTTTGAATTTTTCATAAGTGTGTGTGTGTAATAAGTGAGCAGAGCATATGCCCCCACGTTAAAGTCATTGCTAACACTTTAACAGGAGCAATGGCTTTAATGAAAACATAAACAACTCCACTGATTACGTTTCCACATCGAGATGCCCCCAAACGAAGACAAATCAAGGGAAATATCACAAAAACATATAGAGAACACGGAAGGGATCTACCTACCATGGGGTCAATATGATCATAAGATAATATATATATGATATTATTGCAAATGAATTGACATCATTCTCGAAAGAAAGTAGAACTAAAATCACAAAGGAGGAAAGATCACATAAGATATACGAAGAAGAATCTTTTCGGACCATGACATGGAGACCAAAAAGATTTAGTGCTACCATATCTCGAATCCAAGTAGATTACACAAGGAAACATTTACGAACAATAGCATAGTTACAACATAACAGTGAACAACATATATAAGAATAGAGATACATATAGAAGAATGGAACAATAGTTTTGATTCTTCCATCATCTTGCACCAACTGAGTAACAAGAATCGTATAAAAGAATCTAACAACATTTAGCAATCACATTACGGGAGAAGCACAGTACAGTAGGCAAACACACAACAAAGCTACCATGAAGGACAAGCCAATCAAGTGTGCTACCTACTTTCCCCATCTCATTGTATATCATTTAGGGTAGGTGGGTAACTCACAAGAGGGACTATATCCAATATAGTAGGAATGATAGCTAGTTCCAAATAAGGATCCTCTTGAGAATCACTATGTTCGACACTAGGTGTAAGAGTTAATTGAGATGAAAGCATATTTGGAAAATCAATGTCAATGTCAATAGTCTCATATTCATCATTAATGTTATCAGTATCATCAAGAGTATCTTCTTCATCCAAATTAATCAAAATAGGATCTAAGATACGAATAGAATCATCATAATCAGGCATGTGAACATCATTATTAGTAACAACATTTTCTAATACATTATGTGTAGTTGTATCCACAGAAAGTAAAGATCTTTTAGCTTTAGCATGAGCATGATGCTTTTTACAACGTTCATTAGCAGATCGGTTACATTTTGATTTATTTGAAATAGGTTGAGAACTAGGAGGAACAATCGCAAGATCCTTCACAGGTTCTTTAGGAAGATCAATAGGATTATCAACCATAGGAGAAACAATCACATGATCTTTGATAGGTTTGGTAGGAGGAACTTGATTAACAGAACTAGAAGCCATAGTTAAAGGAGGTATCGAAGGTGTAGGTAAAAGACCACGATTAAGATCCATAGGAGGTATGCTTAATTAAAGAATCTTACGATGCTTGTAAGCTTGATACGATTGAAAAAGATTATCAGGGCAAGGAGGACATGAATGAGGTAATGAAGGCCAAAAGAAATCTAGAGCAGCACAATCTCTAGGCCTAGAAGGTTGATATAGACTATGATTGATCATCTTCACTTCGCCATCATGAATGAACTTAAGACACTTATGGATAGGTGAAGCAACAACATGCATGACAGTCAACCAAGGCAAACCTAGCTTAACTTGAAATTGATCAGAAGTAGGAACCACAATGAAGGCAGTGTTCACAGTTTTTCCAAAAAATTCAACCGGTAAAGTAATAGAACCAAATGAGGGATAAAGAAAAACATTACAAGTTTGAATCCACACATCTGATGTATCATAGAATTCGCATTGTAAGCTTTTCATAAAAAGATTTTCTTCAGTGATAACATTGACTAAGGAGGTAGAATCAACAAGACAACCACGAGTAGGTATCTAAGCAACCCTAGCAACAATGTAAAGGGGACCATCAAGAGCCTTAATAATCTCAGAGTCATCAAAGGTAATCAAAAGTTCCCGAGGTCTTTTATTCTTAAATTGTTGTTGAGGTTTAGGTTGAGGTTTCACTTTAGGTTTAGGTTTGGCGTTAAATGGAGCTTTAAGTTGAGTTTGAGGTTGAGGTTGAGGTTGAGGGTGAGGTTGAGGTGGAGATATAGAGTGACGAGCATGCTCCACTTGATTAACAACATGATTAATATCATCCATCTTTGAATCATATTCAATTTCTGTAGAAGATGGCTAAGCAATAGTATTAGTATCATGCGAAGGTAAAGGGTTTGTATAGATTTGAAGGTTCTGATTAGGAGGAGAGACAAATTGATTTCCACTACTATCCAGATTATCAATAGATAAAGCCTTAGCATCGATGAGATCTTGGACCTTATGTTTTAAAGAAAAAAATTTCTCAGTATCATGACCATTCTGACGATGATATTGACAAAAAGCATTTTGATCAAAAGATTTAGATGCAAATGTAGTAGGTAAAAGTGGTCGAAAAGGAGGTAAAGTAATCATATTAGCATCTAACAACCTATTCATAATAGCATGTAATGTTTCAGAGAGAGGTGTAAATGTATGACTTAGTTAAAGAGCAGTGGATGCAGAAGCGGCATTGTGAGATGCAACAACAACCTGATCAGCAACTACATTCGCTGGTTTGTTTATCTTGACATAGTTGTTGAATTTTTGAAACTTGTTTGGATTAGGAGCAACATCACTCTTATCAACTGGAACAGGAGCCATTGGAGTGTTGCTCTCAAATTGACTCACTTGTAATTGATAATGATGAAGCACTGCACAAAGTTGTTGAAAAGAGGTAAATTCAGTAAGCAGAATCTTATCTCTAATATCCTTTTGCAAATTTGAAATAAACATACGTTGAATATCAATATCAAGAACATGATAAGAAATCTGAGCATGCAAATGCTTAAATCTACCAATAAATTCAGTCAATTTTTCTTTAGCACTTTGTTTACAATGCATTAAATCAGTCAAAGACACTTGTGGACCAATATTATTTTGAAATTTTTGAATAAAAGCATTAGCAAGTTGTGGGAAGGAATCAATTGAATAAGGAGGCAAGGAACAAAACCATTGTAAGGCCTTGTCACGAAATGTTCTAGCAAATAGTTTGGCTAAAATCCTATGGTCATGAGCATAATCACTACAAAGGATTTGGAATGTTTTAACATGATGAACAAGATCTCCTTTTCCATTATAGTTCTCAAGACGAGGCATCTCACCTTGCTAAGGAATAGGAGTTCAAATAATATCCTGGGACAAAGGACTTCCCATGTCACATGTAGGAATACTAAACTTGTTTTGAGTTAAGGAAGCAAGCTGTTGTTGTAGGGAGGATACAGTTTGAGCCAAACTGATGATCTTTGAATCATTAGAGGAAATAGGAGTAGCAACATTAGACACACTAGGTAAAGTGTAAGAAGCTGCAAGAATAGAAGACACAACTAGAGGAACACTAGGAACTACAATTGGAAGCAGATTGGAATAAGTAAAAGGAACATTATGATATGAAGGTTGTGATGTAGGAAGGGACACAGGAGGAACATTCATAGGAATAGAAGGAACCATCACATTCACCAAAGAAGGAGTATAGATAGGAATACTAGGTAAAGGATTGGAAGGAGGTTGAACACTAGTGATAGGAGTAGTGAAACCTAAACCTTGAGCTTCTTGAGTTAAAGGTTTAACATTGGAATGCACAAGATGAGTAATACCATGCAAGAGGTTAACACCTTGATCACTATCATGGAGAAGTTTCTTAAGAGCCTCTATAGCTTGAATAGAATCTTGACTATGGTTTTCTTGAAGAAGCCAATTACCCATTTTATCAAGTTCAATGGAAAGTTTTTGGACTTGTTTAGGAGGAACCCTTAAAGCATCATCCTCATCATGAGATGAGTGAGAAGAGTTTTTCTCCATAGTAGGATTAGAATCATGAAGAATCAAGTTATCATCAGGGTTCCTAAGGAAAGGAGATGATTTGGGCTCAAAGGCACCCATGAGTCTACGACTTCTTCTAACCAGAATATTATAAGTAGGACTAGTGGTAGTAAAGCTCATAAACTAAATGAACTAAACTAAGAACACATAAAGCATGAATATGAAATATAATTAGCAAGAAAGATTAATCACTAAGGACAAATCTAATACTAACAAGACAATATAAAGAGGAATCTAACATAATAGGGCATCCAATTCCAAAAAAGAAAGAGAGTAAGTATATCAGGTTCACCAAAATATATAGGGTTAAAATGGATTCAACCCTATTTAAAATGTTTAGGGGGAAAAAGGGATCTATTCTCAAACCCAAATTCCCACCAAGGAGATTCAATTCGATTAACCTAAGAGGCTAATGCAGAATCAGATCAATTTGATGGAAAATATGGAAGAAAGAACAAATTTAATGTTTCTCCTTGGTAGAATGTATTATGTTTGATATTGAAGTATTTGAAGTGCATGTACTAACCTTGAATTAGGGCAAATTTGGAAAATGCTAAATTATGGCTTCTACATGAACTTTCTGAAGATTCCGTCACTTACTCTAGACTGGAAATGTCGAGGCGAACAAAACCCAAAAATATTTTCTCCAAATTCACACTAGTCAATTGACCTTTTAAAAGGTCAAAGACCACATTATTTATTTGAAGTTCGATTTTGATTCTGTTCACAGATCCTGAAAGATTTTTGAAAAGGGTATCTGAATTCACTCTCAGATCTGAGATTTCGCACCTGTACCTACAAGAAAATGGAGGTTTTTGGTTGTATGGGGGGTTTGCCTTAGTCAAACCCCAGTTTAGGAATTAACCTTGAAATTGAATTGAAATATATTGTGCATAAACAAAGTAATTGAAACAAATCACCTTGCTTATGTTGAAGTCCTTGTAGAGGATTCAAATCCTCAAATCCACAAGTAAGAATGCTTCAATGGATGGCAAGATGTCTCTAATCAATGGTATTTTGATCTTCAACACCAATCTTGATTTGATCTTTGCATATGAGAAGGCTTGAATGGATGGAGAATGATGGATCTTCAAGGGGGGGCTCCAACGAGATTGAATCCTTCAATGGCTAACAATGGATCTCCTTGATGGATGAATGCTTGAACACTTGAACGCTTAAAGACTTGCTTACACTTAAGAGCTCTAGATACTTGATTGAGAAAACTTGATGTGAAAATGAGAGAGGAAGGCCTCCTTTTATAGTGATCTAGGGCACACTCCTCTAGATGGGCCACCTTGGAGAATTAAATCCCAATTAGGTCCTCACCTTTAGAAAATATACCTTAATTAAATACAATTAAAGGATTTACCATTTTAGAGCCCGAAATAGCCGACCCGGAGGCGGAGAAATAATTTTCCCAAAAGCTAAACTGCCAACATTTGAAATTTGAAATCCTGGCGGGAAGGGGTCAAGGTCGAGGTCGACCATGATGGACTTTGACCTCAGACCCTAACTTTGTCAGGATTTGGAGCAGAGGTTCCAGGAGATGCTAGATTTGATGTCAGAACAGGACCCAGTGTCTGGAACAGATAGAAAGTCCCTTGATTGATATGATGAAGGACTAGGAGGTCTCATTTCTAAACCCTACCTAGAAAATAGAGCCATGGAAGAGGGAAAATCAAAAAAATTCCTCAGGACCTTAACCCCAATTTCACCTATAATGGAGAAATCAAGTGCAGAGAAGAAGTGGAAAGCAGGGAGAAAGCCAAATACATGCAAAGATCCGATCAAGGTGCTTAACATGACCCCAAACCACCTACTCAGAGGGCTAAATGATCTTAACATGGAAGTGCTTCCATTTTAAGATGATACAATTACCTCTTGATTATGTACCGGTTCCAATAAGTCTTCCTCCATCATTATAGATTCTTACCTTTCTGCTCTCAAAAGCAAGTCGATGACCTGAGTTGTTTAGCTGTGCCACACTTATCAAATTATAGTTCGGTCCATCTACCTAGTATGCATTCTCACATTTTATTCTGTCATTAATCATCAGTGAACCTTTACCTCTCACCATACAAGGTGCATCATTTTCCATTCTAACAGATCCACCATCATATTCATCAATTAGATCAAATTTCTCTATATCACCAGTCATATGATGTGTGCAGCCTCTATCTATGATCCATGTATCATTTTTGCTTACTTTAGAGATCAGTTTTGTCTCCTCATGTTTCTCTTCTTCCTCTAAATCATCCTTCATAGCAACAAATACTACTTCTACATCATCATCAATGTCAAATTTAGATTCAAATTCCTCGTCTATGTAACATACCTTTTTCCCTTTGTCATAGCTATCTCGATTGTCTCTATTGTTGTGTCGGTAGCCTCTGTTGACTCTTCTCCCATAGCTTCGTTCGGATCAGTCTTTGGATCTATCATCATCTTTCTTATTCGGACATCTAGCAACGATGTGGCCAAATTCTTTACAATTAAAACATGCTAGAGGTAACTTGCCTCTATATCTTCCCTTACCTTTGGGCAATCTTCTGGCCATAAGAGCTTCAAGCTCATCAAGTTCATCATTGGTATTATAGTCATTGTCATTGTTCTTATCAATCTTGCTACTGGACTTACCAATCTTCAAAGAGGACATGAAAGCAGATTCAATAGAAGGTACTGTATGCACCCAAAAATGGTCGCCTAGACTTTGTGCCCCATTTATTTGATTTATCAATCCTGAATCAGTTTTATCAATAATCAATATTTTCAACATTATCAATTTCTTGATCAAATCTTAATTTCGATCATATATTGGATTTTATCCTATGGGCTAACCATTTATCCTAAGCCTTTATTTGATTAAAAAGAATATTTCCTCCCCTTTGGATTAAATAAAAAGCCCCACCTTTCCTCTTGTCCTAAGTTGCACAAATAAAGCATTATTCCTATTTTACAAAAAGGAAAAAAACACTTTTGTCTCACATGGACACAAAGTCAATTCCTATTGGAGGATACTTGTGCACACGGATTGCTCCTCTTTCAAGCTCCACCGCCGATTAAGACTTTTGCCTCTTAATCTCAATGGTCCACTCCTTTGCATTTCTTATAAAAGGAAATTTTTCCCCTTCATTTTCATATCATGTTTTGAATACTAATCTTATGTTGCAAGAATTCTTGGAGACTTTTGTAAACCTCATTGTTCTTAGTCTTTCATTCTTGCAATTTAGCTTCATTTCATAGCTTAGTTTCCTTTGATGTAATAGATTTAACTCACATAGCTTAATAGGAGGGATTTGTAACACTTGTTCTTTCCATTTCATAGCTTAGTTGCATTGCATTTTCATTTCTCTAGACTAGTTTGCATTGCATTTTCATAGTGATTCTTGAGGATATTGGCACTCTTTCCCTTGTCCTCATTTGAATCTCTCGTTGTGTGGTTGACTAGCAAGGTCACAAGCTTGTAGCTCTAGCTGAGAGCAAATACATCATAGTCCCTTGCAACTCCATGCATAGAGAGCTATGAGCCGCTTTGTGAGGACTCATTCTTGAGAAACCTTGCATGTAATGGTTCAAAGAAGTGCACCATTTTAGTGTGTACATTTCTGGCACCCACCGTGGGGCAGAGTAGGTAGGCTTTATCCTTTAGTTTCTTGCATTTTCATCATTTTTCGGATTATTTTTCAGAAATTTTGCAGTCTCTAGTTTTTTACTCAGAATATCACGTGATACTTCTCAGGTATATCACGCGATATACCTTACTATACTAGTGCGACACTTCACCCCAGAGAAGAATCGCCTGTCAGTACTAAGGTATATCGCTTGGTGTCATGCGAAGTATCACCTGCGTATAGAGAAGTATATCACCCGAACTGAGGTATATCGCGCAAATATAAGAAACTGTATCACGCGATACTGGTGATGTTTGAGGTATATCGCCTGATCTGACAGAGACCTGCGGTTCAAGTTTTATCATCTGAATCTGATCATATTTAGTTTACTGGTTTACTTTATTATATTTAGATAGGTCTAACCTGCATCTCTTAGCTTAGGTAAATCAATTTCTTGCAAATATTTTCATTTAGATTTTGGATTTTGCTAACCTTGTGGGCCTAACTGGTTGTGGTTGTAGGTGCCTTTGCTTAAAGAAGTTTTCCAAAAACTGCATGTCAAAGAAGGTTACTAACGGTTTTTGCAGGGCTGCCCAAGCATAAAAACAAAAAAATCTTGCTTGTTTATTTGCTTTCCTTTTAAGTGTGGCAAAAACTAGTTGTTTCATTTATTAGGCACTTAAGATCTTGTTGTAGGAATTCTTGGGTGGTAGGAGAAGTATGCTCTTCACCATTTTGGTGAACCAGAAAATCTTGACCCATCTTTGAATTTTGAAAACAAGAAGGTAAATAAACTTTGCTTGGTGTGTTTGGGAGAGATTCTTGAGATAGGGGAGTATGCTCTTCACCCTTGTGGTGAACCAAAAACATTGAACCTCAAGAGTTTATTCACTTTTTGTTTAGTTGTTAGAATCCTTTAGCGGGCCTGCTCTTGAGCAATCAAGAGGAATGACCCAAGTGGGGACAACCTTGTCATCATTTTCCTTGGTGGCAAGTGATTCCAACTCACTATAATCTCAAGGCTATCGAGGACACAGAACCTTGGTAGACATAACACTTGTCTTCGCTTGATGTGAGTAGCTCGTGGGATTGCGACCATGGGGAAAACATTGAGCAAGAATGCTTAAGGCACTCTTGCGGCTGTGAGTTCCTAGTCCTTTATGAGGAGCAAGAGGGGTGTTGTGAACAGAAGCCCATATTAAGAACCATAGATAGAAGCCACCTTATTTTAGCCGCTTATCTTCTTAGGGCAAGGATTGATCCAAGTGGTTTACCCGAATCACCTTAAGATACTCACCATATGTGTCCCTTTGGTTGTATCATTTGACACTTCCACGACAAAGCCAATATCTCTTGTGGGTAACCACTTGGTGTGAGGCAAGGGGGCATCAAGTTGTGGGCTAAGTTGGTAAGTATTGAGCCTTGACCTTTTTAGGATAGATTTTCTTGAATTGTCTTCGGTTGTGTGATGCCAGTGTAAACGTTCTTACATACAAACAATCGGTAGCATTCATAGGGTGCTTTTTCAATTCTGATATCAGAAGTGTTTATCTTGGAAAGGTTGCTTTTGCCCTTGTTTCAAGTGTTTGAGACATTTTTGATCCCTCACTATTTGCAAACCTGCCAAAATTCTGCTGATATTGTGATTGAAATCAAAAACATCAACCCTCAAACCGAAAATTTTGACCCAACAGACCCAAAAATGTACATTTTACACAGTTCTGGTTAGGAGTTAAGCAATTTTGCAATAGTATTGCAGCCTTTAGAGTGAAGTATCACGCGATACTTCGCGGGTCCAAAAAGTATCACCTGCTTTGAGAGGAAATATCGCACGATAGTTCACCCCGGATAGAATATCGCCCGACCCGCCTGGTGTTTATTGCCTGGCTATTGTGAGGTCTATCGCCTGGTATAAGGTGAAGTATCACCTGATTATGGGTATATCACCCTGGTAGCCTGGAGTATATCACCTGGTTAATTTCTGTCGTGCTGCAAATTTGATCAGTTTCAATTTCTGTTAGTCAGGTTAGGTCTTGGAGTAGGCTTCTTGCTCTGACGTTTGAGACCTATCTTGACTTTAAATTTTTGGTTTTAGTCCTCCGAGATAGCATCATCTAATTTACGAAATCACTTTGGGAATAATTGTCAAATTAGAAGGCCATTCTTGGTGCCAAGGTCCATCTCTAGGATTGTCAGCTACCTTCACAGAAAATTTTTAGTGCTCTTATTGTCCAAATCGCTTTCATTTAAATCTTGATTTCAATTACATTTTGGCCTAGTCCAACCTCCTGGTTCAAAAGTGCAAGGGTAGTCACCCTTTGATTTGAAGCACCTCTTTGACAGGTGTTGGTAAAGCCCCTTTTCTATCTTTTCATTTCTCTTTGGACAATAGAGGACTTTGATTATCCTAGTTTGGTGCTGACACTTTGAGAGGTCATCTTATCATTGAGAGTATCTTTCTTTCATGTCAGTTACAACAAGGTACCAAGTCAATCAAGGGAAGCGACCCCCTGTTGCCTTTAGCCAATTACCACCAGTTAAGACTCGTCGACAACATAAGGGAAAAGGACCTCTTTTTGATCAATCACCTAAGAGTGAATTTGAAGTCTGTTTTAATCCAAAAGCTAATCCTAGTGAAGTGAGCACCTCTTTTGTACCACTTTCATCAAGCATGGACATGAGTTACACTTTCACTCGACAACAAAGAGAAGCCATGAATCAAACTCTTGAGGATATCTTCCAACGACATAGGAGAGAGTACGGTGGTTCTTCTCATGCTAGTCCACCCTGGTCACCTCCCAATAATGCAAGGTATTTTGATGCTCACCAACAAGCTGAGAGACATCATAAGCAAACTCACTCAGATTCAAGGTCACAACACGAGGACCAAAACAATGAATCTAATGATCACCACATAAACGCAACCAATGCAATAAGGCATTTGAGACCATCCTCTCCACTTAAAGATACCTCTCGATATGCAAATACGAGATTGAAAAGCATTGAGAGGGAGGAGCAAGCCTATTTGGATGAACAAGCTGCTAAAAAGGAAAAATTTAGACAACTAGAAGAAGAGGAACGTGCATTATTGGACATAAGGAAGAGAGTCACCCAAGAAGAAGAAGATAGACTCTATGCACAAAAACTCCAAAGATGATTCAATGGGAGGGGAACCAATAGTAGGACCAACTCACCCCCATCTACCCCTTCGCCAAGTCCTAGAAGAAGATCAAGGACACCCTCACGATCCCCGAGCCCTAGAGGAAGAAGGGCTTCAAGATATGATCATCATAGGAGACGATCACCTCATAGACATTCAAAACAACCCTCCCAATGAGCACATCATGGCTCACAACATGGAGGAAGTTATGCCAAATTTGATCATATGGATTTTATGACTATGCAACAAGAACCATCCTTTCAAGCATATGTAGAACGATATGTGGAACAAAACAAGGATCAATTCCTAGAAAGCCTTATCAACAAAGGTGCTAAAGTTCCATATGATTTTGACGTCCACCAAAAGATTAAGAAATAGAATCCTTCAACCAATGAGGTGATCATGCAAATGCAGAAGGATATAGAAAGGATGAGGGCTCCTAAGAGCACATTTAATTTGGACTCCATATGTCCCAACCCGATTGACAAGAGTGTGGTGTTGGTTGAGTTCCCTAAGAAAGTTGAGTTTCCAACCTATGACAAATATGATGGCATTGGTGACCCTCATGACCATGTTTGACAGTTCTACATAATGAGTTTTTCTTTTCATCATGAAGACTCCTACTTGATGAGATTATTTCCGAGGAGTCTCAAAGGTCAAGCCATGGAGTGGTTCACCAACCTTACTCCTCCAGTAAAGTCATTTAAAGAACTCGTCCAAAGATTTGTTTAGCATTTTGCTTATAATCTATCAAGGCCAGTCACAATGCTTGATTTGTGCAAACTCAAACAAACTCAAGGAGAACCTTTTGTCACTTTCCTACAAAGGTGGAGACGTTTGTGCTCAAAATATCCAAGGACAATTCCTGAGGAGGAAAGAATAGACATCATTGTGAGTAACTTAGTGCCGGAATTAAGATATGAGGTAAGAAAGATACCATTTAATTCTTTTGATACCATGGTAGAAGTGGCATGTCGCATAGAGGATGTCCTAAAAGAACAAGGAATTTTGGCTAAATCAACTAATAACAACAATGGCCAAAACAACAACAATAATGGTTATAAGGACAAAAAGAACTCCTATTGGAATAAGAATAAACAGGTGGTCAATGACGGAGTTGTTGACTCACCACAACCTAAGAATGAAGGAGTTCTTAATCTCTCCAATGCAGTACAAGCCATGAAGCTGCAAGCGTCCTCAGGACAACAAGAGAACAAACCCAATTATCAAGGGAAACCTAAGAGGGAAAAGAGACAATTCACCAAACTTGGGGACTCCTATGCAGACATTTTCAAGACACTAATTGCTCATAATTTGGCGCAACCTCAGGATCCTGCCAAGCACCGCATACCCGATCCTAAACCTCATTGGTGGGATGAGAAAGCCTTTTGTGTCTTCCACAATGGAATTGGACATGATATAGAAATTTTTTTTAGGCTTAAACATGTTGTCCAAGACCTCATTGAAAGTGGGCGATTACAAGTTGATGGTTTAACTACTAATGCGGATCATAAGGCTTTTAAAGAACCCTTGCCCAAATATGAGAAAGGGGAGAGTTCTAACATCAAGCATGGCAAGGCTACTATCAACTATACCTACACAAATGCTGAAAATGTTATTAACATGCTTGAAGTGGCTGATGACAATATCAACATGATGAGAGGGAAAGATCCTCATGGATATGATGTGGATTCAACTCCAATGTCTGATGAAGGACCCGTTGTGATGCTCAGAGGTCCTCACTCACGAAGGGTGCCCCAATTCCTCAATGCTGTCACTAGGGGTCAGGCTCAAGCTCCCATTATTATCAGAGGTCCTAGCTCTAGCAAGTCTAAGCAGCCCATGTCCAAGGGTGTTCTTCCTAAATATGCTGTTGGTCTTGATTCCAATTATAACCTTATTGACCAATTACAACGTACACCAGCGCAGATATCTATTTTTGAACTTTTAGAATTGTCCGCTATGCACAAGCGTGTCCTTGAGGATGCTTTGCGAGCAGCCAGTGTCCCTAACAACTTAGATATTGATCAATACTAGAATATGGTCAACCATTTGGCTAGACCTCATTACCTCACCTTCTCAGAAGAAGATGACAAATCCATCAGTCACCCACATAACTTGGCGTTACACATTGAAGTCATGATTCATAAAACCCGTGTCAGGTGTGTATTGATAGATGGGGGTGCAGGGCTCAATATTTGTACCATGAGTTTGTTGAAGGCTCTAGGGTATTCTGAAGAAGTCATTGACACAAGGAAAAAGATCACAATCAAAGCATATGATGAAGCAGAAAGAAGTTCTAAGGGATTGACCGTTTTGCCTATCCACATTGGTCCAGTAGAAAAGGACATCTTATTTCAAATTGTTGATGTTGGTCCTTTAGCCTACAACATTTTGCTAGGTAGGCCATGGATTCACGAAATGCAAGCAGTCCCATCAACGTATCACCAGTGTGTTAAGTTCCCCCATAATGGTGTAGAAATTTGCATACCTGGAGATAGTGCTTTGTCAGTTAATAACATTTCTACTGGATCACATGTACCTTTGAATAGGGAAGCTGACAGTCCTAGTATTTCACTTGAACAATGCAAGCAGAAGTTTAAGACCATAGATCTTGGGATGGGAGATTATAAAATTGATTCTTTTACAAAAATGCCAATCTCTCCTAGGTCTTATGGGAAACCATCACCAAATATGAAACCTTCATCATCAGCAATGACATTATTTGAAAAATTTGTTGAGTCTTCAGTTCCTATTCAGGAAGAGAAAGAGGAAGTTGCCGTCAGAGATTGGATCTATCATGAGGAAAAATACCAACACAATGAGAGCTTTGCTCCTTCACCTAAAGCTTATGGGAGAGGGTATACATTGGTTAAGAATATGGATTATCCAGGATATGGTCCCCTTAGCCATAGGTTGGATGCTAAAGCTGAGCCTCTTGACCATGCCCTTTTTGGATGAAAGAATAAGTCAACAGTTGGCTTAGGTTTTGAAAATAAGAAGAAGAAAGGTGTCCCTGTCCTAGCTGCGACGGACAATGACAGTGATTCAGGCTACACACCTGATCTTTCTAATCAACAAGACATGTCTGATGATTGGGTGCCTTCAACAAATCTTCTTTGGGGAGATTCAAAAGATTTGATACTTGACGGTCCTACTATCCCAGCTACAACGGATAGTGACTATATGAATGCTAGATTGACAATGGAAAGTGTTGCTATCCTAGCTACGATGGATAGTAACAATGCTAGCATTAGAGAAGGGGAAACCTTTCCCAACCTTGAGGCTTCTACATCACGAGGCCCAAATGATGATTCAGACACAGACTCACATGAGTACGAATGGGACTCACTTTCAGATGCAATAGTTGATTTGGACATGGATGTTGTCCATACTTATAGTACCCAACCTGATGTGACCAATGAGATTAGTGTAGGACTAGAGGATTGTACTACTCGAATTGCCTTAGTGGCTGATGCTTCGTTTAGTAGGACAAATCCCGACTCGGGTATCCTCGGAGGGGACTTGATGAATCTTGATTGTATGGTCATCAGAGATAGCACCTTTCACATAAATAACATTGAACCAGTCATTAACCTACCCCTTGTTCACTATGACCTAATTGACTGGTCTCAGCGCCATCAAGAGCCTAGATTCCTCACTTTTCAGAATGACTATGAACTTGCCTGCTATCTGAATGCTTTTGAACCCATGGCTTCTTCCACTAGTGAACTGACAACAAGCATGATGGACCCTGATATTAAGTACCTCAGTCTAAAAATAAAAGAAAAAGAAAGAAAAATAGGTCTGATGGCGAAAACCACTTTGTGGCGGTATGAGAACCAAAAATAGTAAAAAGAGATGACGTATCTGAGGGTGAAAACCTCTTTGAGGCACCTAAGGATGGGGTACTTAATAACTTGCCAAGTTATTTTTAGGACAGATCATCAGTATTGATTGAGCCAACAAAACCAGTTAATTTGAACACAGAAGAAGCTCCTCAAATAGTTCATCTTGCTCAGTCTTTATCAGAAGAAGAAACCAAGGCATATATACAATTCTTACAAAAGAAGAAAATTAATTTTGCATGGACCTATTCAGACATGCAAGGGCTTGGCACAAATCTTATAATGCATCACTTATCCATAGCTCCAGGAGTCAAACTAGTGAAACAGAGACTCAGAAAAATGCATCCACATGTAGCTCTGCTTGTCAAAGCGGAATTAGAAAAACTTTTGAGAGCTAGATTCATCAGAGCCATCGATTATGCAGAATGGATCTCAAACATATTACCAGTTTCCAAACATGATGGGTCCATTCGTGTATGCATAGATTTTAGAGATTTAAACAAAGCATGCCCAAAGGATGATTTTCCACTTCCAAACATTGACATGATAGTGGACATGACAGCGGGCTATGAAATATACTCTCTAATGGATGGTTTCTCAGGATATAATCAAATTAAAATAGCTCCCGAAGACCAAGAGAAAATAGCGTTCACATGTGCATGGGGAACCTATTGCTGGAACGTCATGCCATTTGGGTTAAAGAATGTAGGAGCAACATACCAATGAGCTATGACCACAATTTTTCATGATATGATGCATAAGAACATGGAAGATTATGTGGATGATACCTTGGCTAAATCAAGAAAAAGGGATGCACACCTTCCCGATTTGGAAGGAATTCTCGATCGCATGGAACAGTTTCAACTCAGATTGAATCCAAAGAAGTGCGCATTTGGTGTCACCTTAGGCAAACTTTTAGGATTTATAATATCAGCAAAAGGTATAGAGGTTGATCCCGAAAAGGTCCAAGCAATTTTAGACATGCCACCTCCAAGAAACATTAGTCAGATGAGAAGTCTTCAGGGATGACTCCAGTCAATTAGGAGGTTTATCTCACAGCTGGCAGATAGAGCACAACCCTTTAATAAGATGTTGCATAAAGGTGCTTCTTGTGTATGGAATGAGGATTTCCAAAAGAGCCTTGATCAAATAAAATAGTATTTAGCTAATCCTCCAATTTTGATGCCGCCTATTCTTGGGAGACCATTGATTTTATACATTTCAGCAACAGAGTCTTCCTTGGGGGCATTGTTGGCTCAATTAGATGATACTAGGAAAGAATGAGCCATCTACTATATCAGCCGTACCCTAGTCTCTTATGAGATCAATTATAATAACATTGAGAAGTCTTGTCTTGCAGTGGTGTTTGCTTCTCAAAAGTTGCGACACTATATGCTTGCTCATACTATACATTTGGTTGCAAAAATTGATCCTCTTAAGTACTTGCTTAGTAAGGCTGCCCTCATGGGTAGACTTGCTAAATGGATGATGGTCTTAACTGAATTTGACATAGAGTACATTGAAAGGAAGGCCATAAAAGGGTAAGCTATTGCTGACCAATTAGCTGATTTCCCAATTCAGGATAGTATGCCTGTTCAAGTGGAATTCCCAGATGAACACATCTTGTATATGACTACTCGCACTTGGAAAATGTTCTTTGATGGTTCCCACATGCAAAATGGATCAGGTGCTGGAGTATTATTTGTTTCTCCACATGGGTACAACATTCCAAAGTCTTAGAAACTTTTATTCCCATGTACAAATAATATTGCCGAATATGAAGCTTTAACCAATGGATTGAGAATGGCTATAGAATGGAACATAACCGAGCTACATGTCTTTGGGTATTCCTAGTTAATCATCAACCAAGTCAATGAGGAGTACCACACCAAAGATGATAAATTGATACCCTACAAAAAGATGGTTGACTCATTGAAACATTACTTTACATTTGTGACATTTCAACAGATCCCTAGGACAGAGAACAAAGCTACAGATGCTATGGCCACATTAGCTTCACTCCTTCAGTTGGAACAACATGAATCAAGATTTGAATTCCTGGTGGAAGAGCTACACCATCCCATCTTTGACTCATCTGAAAGCCATGTCATTTGTACCCTTGTCACACATGAGTCTTCCTGATATGGTGCTATCTATTCATATCTTTGTGATGGCATCATCCCCGACACATTAGACCGTTATGAATGCCAAAACCTTATCTGTAATGCCTCTCGCCACACCCTATCTCTGGTGATTTATATAGGATGGGTTTAGATGGAACGCTCCTTAGGTGCTTGGAAAAGGAGGAATCTGACCAAGCGTTAGTTGACATCCACGAGGGCATTTGTGGTGGACATTCTAATGGTCTTGCCATGGCCCAAAGGTTGCTTAGGGTGGGGTATTATTGGCCCACGATGTAGATAGATGCAGTAGCCTTTGCTAAGTCTTGTAAAAAATGTCAGAAACATGGCAACCTAATTCATGCTCCAGGTAGGGAGCTGATTCCTTCTATTTCTCATTGGCCATTTCAGCGTTGGGCCTTTGATCTAGTTGGGCAGATTCATCCCAACTCATTAGGTGGACATAAGTTCATTATTACTACCACTGACTACTTCACAAAATGGGTGGAAGCTGTGCCACTTTCTGTTGCTTCAGGGAAGACTATCTCTTTGTTCATCTTGAATCATATTATTTGCCGATTTGGAGTGCCTTCTGAGATTATCACTGATAACGGAGGTCAATTCAAGAACAAGGACCTAAAGAATTTATGCAAGAAGTTTAAAATTAAGCAACATTGGTCCTCCATCTATTTTCCACAGGGAAATGGACAGGTAGAAGCCTCTAATAAAACCATTCTTAAAATTATTCATAGGACAGTGCACAAGAATGGTAGGGATTGGCACTTGCAAATCAATCCAGCACTATGGGCTTACAGAACAAGCATTCGCACACCTACAGGAGCCATGCCTTTTGCCCTTACCTATGGTGCTGAAGTGGTATTACCTTTAGAAGTAGAGATCCCATCACTCAGAGTCTCACTCAAAGGATTGATAATAGATGAGGATTACCGTGCCATAAGGTTACAGGAACTAGAACTTTTAGATGAGAAGCGTAAGGCTTCCTTTGATCATATGAGAGTGTATCAAAAGCATATGTCCAAGGAATTCAACAAGAAGGTTCACCCTAGAGAATTTCAAATAGGTGATCTTGTTTTGCGAGAGAACCCTAAGAACCAACAGAACAGAGAACAAAAGGGTAAGTTTGAACCTAACTGGCTTGGACCATATGTCATCATAGCTGCTTTTGGTACAGGTGCATATTTATTGTCAGATCCAGATGGAGAACCGCTCCCTGATCCCATCAACATTTTGCACCTCAAGAAGTTCTACCCTTAATGCCCATTTCTGTCTGGGGGCATCCTCTGTACATATTTTTGGATCCTGAAAAATACCAAAAAAAATTGATATATGATGCTGAAAAAATCCTAAAAAGCATATACATTCCTGAAAAAATACAAAAAAATCAAAAAATTCAAAAAAATAGAAAAAGTGCCCTGGTGAAAACCTGGAAGCAGGCGCCTTGGTAGCAAAAATACAAAAAAAGAAAAAATTGAAAAAATCTCCAAGTGGTGAAAACCTAGAAACAGGCGCTACTTGAGGCCTTTGCACTCCTATTTGTTAGCATGCATCCTCGACACTGAACCTTTCTCCATCTTGCCTTGACCTTATTTGACTTGGTCTGGAATTGGTCTTTATTTTTGTCTAGGGGACATAACTATTCGCATAGGTCCTTTAGGTGCGTTTGTCTCTTGGGGCATTTCCCAACAGGTGTTTTTCAACATCACCCCAAACTGTGTTTTTCAACACTACCCTTGCGTCAAGTGTTTCTTAACACTTATCAGATGTCTTACCTAATAGTCTAAGTTTGATGTGATATTTCTCATTTGCAGATGCGATGATCAGAGTCTGACTCTATGACCAACACACACGCACTTAAACAATCAACTCGCTTGAGATATGTTGACTTTATATTTTTCTTTGTGTGCTATCTATGAGGATTTCTTTGATGAGTGGTCTCTCCCTAAGACGTTTTTGATGATGCACAACTAGAAGACTGAGGGTATGAGAACATGTTTTCTTTCTTTATCTTCTTATGGGTATATTTTGTTGATCCTAACTGTCATGAGCATTTATGCTGGTCTTACTTGACACTATGGATTGACAAGGTATTATCCTTGACTATTTTGTGAGTGCATGCTTCTAGTTATCCTGACTTTCATGTGTTTTGATACAAGCATAATCTCGCCATACCAAAATTAGGTAATCTCACTGCACTAGTCATCTTGACCTACATGTCTTTGGTGCCTAGGTGGGATTTCCACATTCTATTTGATATAGATCATATTCAGATTCACATAGTCATACTGGTGTGCATTGTATGATCTTACGGTGCTACCTAAAGCTTGATGATAATAATTAGATGTCTATAAGCGTTGTGACCTTGCAAGTCAACCACTTTTCATAGTAGCTTGCATTCTTAGGTTCATGTTAGTTTAGTTTTGCATCTTGCATATGGAGAGAGCTCTCCTTTTCATCCTATGTGGACCTATCAATCAACTGCGCTTCTTCTTGATCATGTCTTTCACTCCTTGTCCTTTTTCATCTTGAACCTATTCTTGTTCATCACAAGGGGTTAATCATATCATCTATATCACAACTGTCATTTTTAGAAACATGAGCCTATATCATACACATGAGAATCAAACATACATCTATAAGAGAGAACATACATAAGCATGTACATAAACATTTTGAGCAAAATGACAAGACAATATACATAAACTGATACATCCATCACAAGTGAGACATAAACACATGATATATCGAACATCCAGTAATCTCATATATACACCACTGTCATGATACAATATACAATATGGGATCCCAAAATTTGGATCAATGTCTCAAGATATGTCTAAATATCTAACAACATCTAACCCTAAACCTAAGACTGACTGCCACCCTCATGTCTTGGTGCTGGCAGAGGTGGTGCTGGATCAGGGACTACATCTGATCTACCCACTACTGTAGAGTATGATAGTGCTCTCCGATCCTCTAGGACTGCCTGAATGTAGATGCCATAATAATATGTAGCTCATGCTGCCTCTCTCTATCTCTCTGCCAGGGCAACCTGTAAGGCTCTCTCTCACCGCTCTGTCTCTGCCTGCTGATCAATGAGCTACTGCTCTCTCACTTCTATAGTAATCCTGAGCTACAATATCTCAGCCTCAAGAGCCTATATCCTCGCTCTTAGATCATCCCCACCTGCAGGCTGATCCTGCTATGCCTCTGCGTGCCGGTGAGCTGGTCTCACCTCATCCTTCGATGTCACTGACCTCTATCTCCATGACCATTTCTAGCCACCTGATCTGGATCCCTCCCCTCTCTCCATCCTCCTCCCTCTCCCCCTCCCGCCGTCTCCTCCATCCCCTCCATCTCCTCCATCTCCTTCATCCCCCCCATCATCACCTCTGTCCCCGCCTGTGCTGGTAACTGTGCATCTGGTATAGTGAATTGAGGGAATGATATCCTCCACCACTCTACCCTATATGCTGCATCAGCCCCTGCATCTGCCACATTTGGATGATACTCCCAGGGCTCGCTCCTGATACCAGTTGTCTCTGCAATCACCTGCTGGTAGTCTAACATGGGTAGCCACCCATGTCCCTCCTCATCTCTAGCTCTGGCATATGTAGTAGTCTCTGTCGAGACCCGCTGCTACCTCTCAAACTGTCACCATACCCGAGTGATGCAAAATCTCTTGACTATCTCTGCATGTCGACCTACCAGTGGCCGAGTGCACAGCATGTAACTCAGCTCATCATCTACATCTCCCCATGCCTCAACATCCCTGTATGGCCTCCATGTGAAAGAAGCCATCTCATCCAAGATCCTCCTATAGTATGTCACATCCCCCGTATGAGCATGTGATATGAAACCCATATATCTGTATATATATGGGTATCTCCTCTCCCTCAGCTGAACCCTCAGGCGCATCGCAGCAGTGTGCTCCCAAGCCCACACCTGTGCCAGGATGGCACCGCAAGCCCATGACCGGCTATCCCTGTACACAATCTTGTGTAGCTCGTGATACATCTCCGCAAGAATGGCTGGTCCCCATGCCATCCGATGAGGTCTGTCTACCAAGTCAATCAGTAGCCTGGCCCATCCAAGTGGGAATCCCTTCTGACTGCGATCAGTCATCAGGATCTGTGAAATGGTAGATGCCACAATACATGGCACCAAAAAATCCCTACCAAAATCCTCTAGCAGCCGCTCCTAGCTGACATGCCGATCAAGGATAGTCACATCCTGGAACATCTCCTAGATCATCCGTCGCCCCTCAGTCACATCCTGATCATAGTATACCTATGCGATCACATGAATCATGTCAGTTTTCATCCTTTGGAAATACTATATTTTACGCGATTATATCTAAAAACATGATTATACTTACCGGCTCCCCATGACATGGCACTCGTAGGATCCTGTAGACATCCTCTAGCGTGATGGATGCCTCGCCTGTGGGAAGATGGAAGGTGTTGTGCTCGCTATGCCATCTCTCGGTAAGCACAATCAACAACCCATGGTCAGCTCGGATGTCTAGGAATCTCAATAAATACCTGAACCCCATGGTCCTAATGTCAGCATTGCCCGGATCATCTAGATCTCGAACACACCTCAGCCCGGTCACCTTCGGTGCTCTGATGATCAGCACCAAAAAAACCTCCTGCAAGCCATTAAACCAAGTCAGTTGTTAGAACATATCATGATGGATGTCCCAAAATTAGTCTAACACATCTCTAAAAATGTAAACTTGTCTAGACCCATGTCATTTTTGCTCACAAATACTCAAAAATTCAAATTTTCCCCTTAGGTGATACTACTTTTGGAACAAGTATCGCACGATACTTCTTTCTATAGCAGGGCGATATACCTTTGGTCATGCGATACTTCACCCGGTATCACGTGATAGTTCGCCCGGTATCGTGCGATATTGGTGTCTATACGCGAGCGATACTTGGGAGACCCACGAAGTATCGCGTGATATTCCTCCCCAAAGGGCGTGATACTTCTAAAGTATCACGCAATATCTCACCTAAACTAACAAATTTAAAAATTTAAAAATTTAAAAACGTGCTTAAAATGTATTAAATGACTCAAAACAATGAGTTTTTTGAAAACGTACCGGGGCAAGATAGTGTGGTGGCCGGTTGTGCAACCGGGCGCGCTCGAATCGATGCCTGTGGACGGGAACTCTTGCCTGCTGTGCCATTTTCTCTCTCAGAGCTCTCAAAATTCTCAAATTAATCAAAGACAAATGATTTTTGAAAATGACATTTTCACCCCTTATATAGCATTTTGACTTTTTGACCGAATTTCAAAACCCTTCGGAATTGCTCAAAAATTGCACCCCTACCTAATTTCGACGTCCTGGATCCATTTTCGGACTCAAAATCAAAATTTGAGGTCATCTTGGTAGTCAAAATTGCATTTCAAAATTTTCCCCTTCCTTCTGCGCAGTTGACTGGCCTTTTGAGGCATAATTTGATTTCCGATGGAATTTCTTCCTTCCCTGTCTCTCACATTTTCTAGTCTTTCATTCGTGCTATTTCTAGTCTTCTATTTCTATTCTTCTACTTCCTCATTGGGGCATGTTTCATTGCCTAATGGTTAACCTATTGACCCTTATCTTCAATTGTGATTTCATTATGATTTGATCAAATCTTTATCAGTTTGTTGTTCCTCTCTACTTGATTTTGATTTCAATTCCGAGGGGGTAGTATCTATGGGATTCTCATCCTTGATTCTCTTGATTTTCCTAATTCAGACATCTTTTGTGAGCTTTTGCTCAAATTTGAGATTCTTATCTCTTACTTTGAATGTGATCCCAAATCGACCTCATGTTCAAAGGCCTTTGTCTATGTTTGTCCGGATGTGATCCCGAATCAACCTCACATCTGAGTTGTTTTGTGATCCCAAATCAATCTCACATTTTAATTCTTCTTGACTGCATGTGTTCCCAAATCGATCACACATTAGTCAAAGAGGGGAAAATGTATGCACCCAAAAATGGTCGCCTAGACTTTGGGCCCCATTTATTTGATTTATCAATCCTGAATCAGTTTTATCAATAATCAATATTTTCAACATGATCAATTTTTTGATCAAATCTTAATTTCAATCATATATTGGATTTTATCCTATGGGCTAACCATTTATCCTAAGCCTTTATTTGATTAAAAGGAATATTTCCTCCCCTTTGGATTAAATAAAAAGCCCCACCTTTCCTCTTGTCCTAAGTTGCACAAATAAAGCATTATTCCTATTTTACAAAAAGAAAAAAAGCACTTTTGTCTCACATGGACACAAAGCCAATTCCTATTGGAGGATACTTGTGCACACTGATCACTCCTCTTTCAAGCTCCACCGCCAATTAAGACTTTTGCCTCTTAATCTCAATGGTCCACTCCTTTGCATTTCTTATAAAAGGAAAGTTTTCCCCTTCATTTTCATATCATGTTTTGAATACTAATCTTATTCTACAGGAATTCTTGGAGACTTTTGTAAACCTCATTGTTCTTAGTCTTTCATTCTTGCATTTTAGCTTCATTTCATAGCTTAGTTTCCTTTGATGTAATAGATTTAACTCACATAGCTTAATAGGAGGGATTTGTAACACTTGTTCTTTCCATTTCATAGCTTAGTTGCATTGCATTTTCATTTCTCTAGACTAGTTTGCATTGCATTTTCATAGTGATTCTTGAGGATATTGGCACTCTTGCCCTTGTCCTCATTTGAATCTCTCGTTGTGTGGTTGACTAGCAAGGTCACAAGCTTGTAGCTCTAGCTGAGAGCAAATACATCATAGTCCCTTGCAACTCCATGCATAGAGAGCTATGAGCCACTTTGTGAGGCCTCATTCTTGAGCAACCTTGCATGTAATGGTTCATAGAAGTGCACCATTTTAGTGTGTATAGGTACAACACTATTGTCAAAGTTATTTAGTTCAAAGGTTGTAAGCTTACCAATTAGAGTGTCAAGGGTGAGATTGGATGTAGCCCTTGTTTCATGAATTACAGAGATCCTGATCGCATAAACTGGCAGCAAAGTTCTGAGACTCTTGTTTATGACTGTTTCATCATCAATAGCTCTGCTAGATGCTCTAATAGCATGTACTACCTCTTTTAGTCTGTTTGTGTATTGCACAATGTTCTCACCTTCTTTCATCTTCATATCATTAAATCAACCTCTTAGGATTTTTGCTCTGGCTCTCTTGACATTTGCATCTCCACTGTATATTAGAGTCAGCTTGTCTCACATCTTCTTAGCAATATCACATTCTTTGATATCATTAACTTTGGCATTAGTACATGCAACATCAAGTTCCATCATAGTAATATTGTGTTCATGCCTATTCTTTAGTTGATCAAGAGTCAGGGGACCTGGTGTTGGTTCAATGTAGCCATTCTCTATTAGTTCTAGTGCAGAATTCTCAATTCCAGATATGTGCAACTTCATCCGGCTTTTCCATACTGTGAAGTTATCTTTGTTCAGCTTTGGCACTTCCCTCTTATACATCTTGAGACCTTTTTGCTAAAGTCCTTAAAACTCTATTCTAAGCAACCACCGCTCTGATACCAATTTTTAGAATAACTGAGAGGGGGCTGAATTAGTTATCCAGTGTCCCAATTCAAAATGTATAATCCAAAACAATTCTACTACTTCTACAAGTCGATAAACATAAAATACTTCCACTGTCTGTGTATTTACCGATTGACAATCTAAACTCTGTATTTAATTACCGATTAAATCTAACATGTAATATGCAAAGTATGATCACAAACAAATATCACAATCAACACATAACACAAGAGATTTAATGTGGAAACCCTGTAAATGGAAAAACCACCTGGGATCGTCAACCCAAAATTGTTCACTCTTCTGAAGTGAGGTCGGTGAAGACCCAACCTTGTTAAAGGTTTACAAACACACTGTTAGGTGTGACCTTGTTAGAGGATTTTAGACTAGAAGTTATCGTCCAACCAACAGTCACTCTGGGGTTGATAGGATAACAATGTTCACTCTATGAATGAAACATTAAAAGACTTTCACAGTCCACTCGGTTAAGAGATTTGATTGTGTACAATGGTTAAATATGTAACAGTAGATGATCTATCTAAATACAACTTCAGTTTGCAGTTTACAAATCAATGTTTAGCTCATTAAAATATTTCTGACCAATATAACACTTCAGATTCAATATTGTATCAACTTACTGTTTGTCGGTAATAACTCTCTATAGCTCGATAACTATTCTACAGCTCGGTTCTTATTAACTAGTGTGATTAGAAAAAACTTCTCCACGTGATTATTCTACAGTATCTTCTTCTTCCGGCATCCTTTTCATAATGAAACCAATGTCTCTTATATAGACAAGTAAATCATTTTCTTTTCCTCCATCAGATTTTGCCGCTTAATCATATTCATAGATTTTGTCTCTTTAAGCTCCCTCGGCTGATGTGTCAGTAACATGTTTCAATCTTCTCCATTAGATCCTTTTGATTTATGTTAGCCATCGATCTTCATAACAAACATTATCTATTACCTCGATTTCATACACTTTACAACTCATCACTTTATTGGCTAAACTAATCATTTAATTCCTTTCTATTTTTCTCGGTTAACAAAGAAATGCATTGGTGAACACAAGCTCGGTTAATACTGTGCTCGGTATGCACTACACCTCATTGGTGTATACTGAAATACTTTATTTATCGACAACACTGCTTTGTGTCTTTTAGCTCTATTCTTCATCATAGATGAATGCAACATAATAAAGTCAATTCCATCAAGTCATAGACTCATCAACAAGTTACTCAGTGTATTCCTTATCCTCATCTGTCATATACATCTTCCTCATGTAGATATTTATGTTCTTCATCTCTTTCACCTTCCTTCAGATGTGTTGGTATAGTAACTTACAAAATAAGTACTGTCAAGCTAGTTGACATTAATGACAACATAATACTGATTTAATCATCTTGCATATCTAATCATCAACTCCTCAGTAATCTTGAATTATAGATTCTTCAATTTGGTTCTAAATCAGTTGTAGTTCATCACACACAAAAAAGGACCTTTTGATTTTCATGAGATACTGCTTGGGACATGTGTTCTCGCCTATCATTTAGCATCTACAATGGATTGCAACTCTCAGAGTTTAGTTCTGATGTGTTTCAGAGTTACCCATTTGGAGGTCATTGCATAAATCTGTACTTTGCATTCTGCTTGGTTTTTACTGAGTGACCTACTTTGGAGGTTTGTGTTTAGCACTCGGTTGATTTTCATGGGATAAGGATTATTGTCATGTATTGTAGGAATGAGAGTGTGTCTCCATGCTCATTCTTAGATTCTGAAGATTTTGTATGATCAGTTTACCAGGGCTCTTCTGTTTGTATTTTATTTAGTTTTATTGAATGTGGAAATGCAGATTTTGAGTGGCCTACTTTGAGATCATGCAAATTGCACCCAAATCAGTAATCAAGAGGAATTGAACATCGTTCTATACTGTAGACATGGAAATGATCTTCTCTGATGATTTGTTGATCATGACCAATTCATTTGATCACCTCACTCAGTTAGTTCCAAACCTAATTTATACAGTTTCACTGTCTTTCAATTCAGAAAGTTCCGAGGCGCTGAATTTGGGGATTATTTTGGGTGATCAGTTTATCATTTAGTGAAACTAATTAGAACCTTGTTTAATACATATGAAAGAGAATCTACGTTCAGGGTTTCAGGCCATGAGGGTCTCATTTGATGGGTTTGCAAGATCAGAACGAAAGAGGTTTTATGCTAATAATTAATGCTATCAGGATCAACTTTGCAGAGTGACCACTTGTAGAAATTGATATCTTTATGTCATATTCTTTTTTTGAGTCGAGGGTCATTTTGTGGCACACTTTGTATATGAATCTTCTCTCAGAATCAGTGGTTTAGCCTCAGTTTTTCATTTGATATTTTTAATGCATCTTCTTGAGAGGCAGTTCCCAATGTCTTCAGTTTGTGATTACATAACAAATCTAAATAGATGATTTTAAATTCTAAAATCTCTCATCCTGTGTATCTTTATGGAAGTTGGAAAAGATGCCAAAATCAGATGCAGTTCATGAATTCAAATGTTTATTCCTTGAAAAGATAGGGAACACATGGGAAGTGTGGTTAAACAAGGACAATTTTGAGAAACAACCTGACAAGTTTTTACCTCTGGAAATTGATTATGGAGTTGATGAATCTCAACAAAAATATATTGCTACTATGTGTTCAAAATGAAAACTAGATCCACGGGTGATAGATCTTATGAAATTGCTATTTGATCTTGAGACCTATAGGGATGCTATGATGGAGTTTGAGATTAATAAATCAAAAATGCCTCTTGGAAAGCTTACAAAAAGTAACATTCAAAAGGGTTTTGAAGTGCTCACAGAAATTCAAAATTTAATCAACCGCAGTGACATTGATATTTCAAAGGAAAACTTGATAATTGATGCCAACAATCATTTTTTTTACAATTACCCTGTTAGTTCACCCACATGTTGTTCGGGATGAAGATGAACTTAAATCTAAGATTTAAATGGTCGAGACTCTTCAAGACATTGAAATCTTATTAACTTTGAGAATACAGATGAGGATCCTTTGGATGCCAACTACAAGAAACTTTGTTGCAATATATCTCCATTACCTCATGACAACTCAGATTATCAACTTGTTAAGAAATACCTTGAGAAGACCCATGCACCAACACACAAGGAGTGGGCACTTGAACTGGATGATGTATTTGTAGTTGACAGAGAAGGAGAAGATAATGCATATGTCAAATATAAAAATCTTCAGAATCAAATGTTTCTTTAGCATGGCTCTCAAGTGACACTTTTTGTTGGTATTCTTAGTCAAGGACTTCGCATAGCCCCTCCAGAGGCTCCAGTAATTGGATAGATGTTTGGGAAAGGTATCTACTTTGTAGATCTAGTGAGAAAGAGTGCTCAATATTGTTACACACAAAAGAAAAATCCAGTGGGGTTGATGCTTTTGAGTGAAGTGGCATTAGGAGAAGTATATGAGCTAAAAAAAGTAGAGTACATAGAGAAGCTTCCCAAAGGGAAATGTTCAACAAAAGGTATTGATAAGAGAAAGCCTTTAGAGAAGGAATTTGAGCATTGGAGGGATGGAGTAACTATACCTTGTGGTAGGCCTATACCGTCAAGTTTCAAGAACTCTTAATTGTTGTATAATGAATATATTGTTTATGATACAACTCGGGTGAGGCTACAAGCTTTTGTTAAAGGTACCTATGCCTCTTAGTGAGGAGTGCACATGCCATAAGGGAGGCACGTTCTTCAAATTTTTGGCACTATCAAATGGTGCACACCAAGCATTGTGTGGTGTTGCATGCACCTAGGTAATGCATCCCTCTTTTGGTGCTGCTATGCGCATGAAGATGTTGAGCGCCATGGTGGGGCATTGTTAATAATTTCTGGGCTGCACACACACCACTTGGTGGTGCTGTGTGTGCCTTTGTGGACTGCACACACACCACTTGGTGGTGTTGTGCGTGCTCCACCCAAAGGGGAGACTTCCCAGGAGGATGCCCTGAGGTGCAGTGGCATTGCAAGACTCAAACAAAAGAATATGGTGTGCACGCATGGATAGGGGGCAGCTAAACGTTAGGATGCACTGTGGTGTTTTGTCCCACATGCACCCAGCCATGCGCTAGCATAGTGTTTAAAATAAACAACACTTAGGTTGATTGTAAAGGGAAGGAAGAAGGAGGCTATGTGATTGGGCATCCATATGTGTGGGCCCGGTTAATGTGTGCTAGCTGGGCTCGCAATAAATTTTTTTGAAGTAATAAATTATATTTCAAACTGGATTAATCCCACATTTGTAGTGTGAATGGACAAAAGGTCATTTAAATACCAAAGTGCACAATGAATTCGTGTCCATGTGTGGATGTCTAGGTGGAAGTTCACCCATGCATACACGTGGATCGAGGCACTCAATTGGCAGTGACTTAGAGGTGACATGGAGTGGGTCCCACATGGAAGGTAAGGAAATTTTGACAAAGTATGAAAGTGAAGGTTTGTGCCTCAGGATGCATTCCTGGAGATCAACAACAGGGGTGATCACTCAGAGAAACAGATGAATTAAAGACTTACATATGACAAATGGTGATGTAGGTAGTCCAGTAAAGAAATGAGAAGGAGTAACGAGCCAATTAGGTAATGCCATGTAGCATATGGGGCCCACATTAAATTCAAATGTCTGTACAAAGAATTAAAAATGAATTACAAAGTTAGACTATGGAGAAAATTGAAAAATTTAAATGATGCAACTATTTATGGAAAAATGGCCTAGAGACTTCATTTTTATTAGAATATAGACATATAATATTGTTAATCTCTATTGAGCATTTAAGGTTGTCATTAGTATCAAAGGATAGTAAACAGGTTGGTCGGTTACTTATATTGAGACAGTCGGTAAAACTAGAACCAAGACAGAGCAGTCAGTAAAGCCTTTACACCGAGCATCACACAGTTAACCGAGCACCAACTTCACCTACACCGATGGTCAGTAAACACTGAGCATCACAGTATACACCGAGTAGATTATACAGTGTTTACCGATGATCATAGAAAATAACATAGTAATTAGAAATGGCACATTATTCTATGCAGACGGTTACAATAGATCATAAAATGGTTTACCAAGATCGAGGAGCATTTATTGTAAAAGATATTCATTAAATGCAATGATTATCTTATTTGTATTAGTTGATCTAGGTTATTTTGCACTGTAGATCTTAGGGTTATGATTATTTTTTGTAACCTAAGTTTTTGATCAGCGGCAAAATAGAACACTATATATTGTATATGTTTGCACCATTTTAAGGTGGTTGTTGAACTGATATATATGAATCAAAGAGCACTTGAAGAAGTTGCCTATCTTCAAGACAATCAGTTTACCGAGCAGAACAGAGCACAGAGGATTTCAATTTGAGTAGAATTAGTCAAGGCTACCGAGCAGAACAGAGCAGAGATTCATCACAGTTAAGGTGATATTTTTTATGAGCACTTATAGATCTATTTCAGACAATTGAGTTGTCAAGTAGCAGATAGTTTACCTATTAGTTTCTGACAATTGTGATAGAGTTTGGTATAAATCTCTTAACAGAGTAGACTTAACAGTCTTTGTATAAATCTCTTAACCGAGTACACACTTCATATAGTGTTGTTAAATCCTATAACTAGGTAGATCTAGCTGATCTAATATGTTACTCCTAACAGGGTAAGATCACCAGAAGTGATCAAAACTTGTAGCCTTAACAGGCAAACCTTTTCTATCTGCAGTAGTGAAGAATTTGTGGGTGTCATCCCCACCGCAGTTTTTACCTTCTAACAAGGGTTTTTGCATTACCAAAATACTTGTGTTATGTGATTGTCATATTAATTTCATGTTTTTTACTTTCATAAGTTAACTAGATAATTGATTTATGCAATTAGATTCAAGTTATTTTGATCGGTTATCACAATATTCAATTATAGATCAGAAAGGTTTTGCAACTAAAGTTTTGAAGTCACTGATTCACCCCTCCTCTCTTAGTACCTATCTTTCCTAATTCCAACAATTGGTATTAGAGCTCAGTTCTCTTATTGAATAGTTTAACCATTGAAGGGAAAAGATCTAAGTCATGGAGAGATACAAGCTTGACAAGACTATTGAGAATCATAAGATACAAATGCAGATGTTTGTGGAACAATATAAGCAAGCCAAGGAAGAACTGAAGAAATTACTGGTTGAAAGAAAAAACCTTGCAATTCAGTAGAATGAAATAAGTTATCATGAAGAACCTCTTGATGACATATTTGATCATATTGGATCAAGCTCTAGAAGCATCTCTGACGGATCTGAAAGCATAATCTCTGAGTTATCCGAAAAGAATCAGCATCTATCCGAGCAAGTGAAAGCACTTCAAATCGGTCATGAATCTCAAATGGTGAGAATGGTGGAAATCATGAACAATGGTAGACAAGTTGAACAAGATTAGAATTTGGCTATTGAAGACCGAAGACTGATGACTGAACAACTTCAAGCAAAAGAAAGTGAAATCCAGAAACTCATTGATTGTCACTTCCAAGTATCAAATCAGATGATGACAGTTAATCAAGAAATGAACTGAGTAAATGGAGAATTATCAAGAAGACTTGAAGATGTAGCAACACTCAAAGAAGATAATGAAAAAATGAGAAATGAAATAAAAACACAAAAGAAACACTATGAGATGATGAAGATAGTCGAGGATAGCTCTAAAAAGATTGATGATTTTCTGACTAATCAGAGGAGATTCGGAAGCAGAGCCGATATAGGCTACACTGGTGAAGGAGAATCATCACAACAAGATAAAGAAGTCAACAATAATCAAAGTCAAAAACCTAAAGTGTTCACATGCTATCACTGTGGAAAAATAGGACATACATCTAATGTGTGCAGAAGTAAAGCACAAGGTAAACCTTCTGTCATTCCTAAGTTCAATGGATATTGCTATTATTGTGGTAAGTTTGGACATCGAGCTTATGAATGCAGAGCAAAGAAGAATGAAAATGCTAATAATACTACTAAGGAGAAAATATGCTATACTTGTAATAAGCATGGACACATTGCAAGGGAGTGCAAGGCAAAAATGAAACAAGTCTGGACACCTAAAGAGAAACTTCAACGAAAGCCATATCAACCGAAGAGACAAGGTAACTCATATGTTTGGGATTATAATACATGGACTAGTTGCACTGCATGTGGTCGGTATTGACATATTGCAGCAAACTATTTCAGAAAGAGTTGGATTGGACAATCAAGAAACTGGACAAATGCAGGAATGGCATGTATGCACTGTCACAAGGTCGGTCGTGTAAGCAAGAACTGCAGAGACCGAGCACCTGATGAAAACCATATATTTGAAAGTGGATATAACATTGCAGAAATTACGAAGTTAAGGAATACAATGTGGAAGAAGGAATCTAATGAGAATGCTGAGCCAAGTAACACTATCAGTGAAACCTCATCCACTGGATTGGGTGACATCGGTACCTCCACTTAAGATGACAAAGGTATGTATGGAACTGACATTTTAAATATCACATTTTACATATAGTTCCTTATATCTGATGTACAATACCAAATCTACATGAATGAAGATGCACTATGGTCTATATATTATAAGTTTGCAAATGTTATCTAGTCGGTAAAAGAAGAAACGTGAGTTGGTTACCCGTCAGTAATCACTATACAAGGTTAACCGACAACAGTTCAAACTGATAAAGAAACTCTATGTTAACCGAGAAAAAGATATTGTAGACATTATCGAGTTGACAGCCGTCTCGTACCAAAAGTTAGGTCACGCATTTAATGCATCAAAGTTTGAGCGGGAATATCAAAAAACCTATAAATACGCAGAAACAAAGGTCATTGTTACATTGCGATTTTGAAGAAAGGAGATTTTACAGAGAAGAGTTTGAGCTAAAGACTTTCAGAATAGATTCAAAGCAACTGTAGCTCAAACTAACAACAAATCTTTGACGATAACAAGTAAGTCCATTTGCCTACCGGACACTAGTTATCTATTATTTTTTGAAACCCTAGAAACAATTTATGGCATCTTCTTCAACCGCAAGAAAATCATAAAACATTAAGGAGGAAGTGGAATTAATTGTTAGGGCACACTTTGCCGAGGAGAAATTCAAACCTCATCCTAAGATCATAGCACAAATAGATGATATGGGCACATTTTCTAGTATTCCAGATAGAGTTTTGTTTATAGAAGATGTTAGGTCCTACATTCACTACAAGATCAGTGAAGTATGTGACTTTGAGACCGTAGCAGCTTATCAACAAATCTATGGACTGGATGGTAAGATCAAATCCGAATATAAGAAGATTGAAGAGTCAGGGTTACAAAGTTTCACATACTTCTCACAATCATTTCACAATGACTGGATAAGAATCATGCTTAGCAGATTTCATGATGACAAATTTTGGTTAGAAAAACTTGTTGAGGTCACCAAGAAGATTATTAGTAGGGTTACTGGGTACCCTACAACAGACAAAGCCAAAGCATTTCAAAGTTTGTCTCGTCTCGACATAGAAAAGAAAATTGAAGCTCAATGGGATGGTAGGGCACTGAAGATTTCAACTATCAAAGATCCAACAGTGAAATTCATAGCTCATGTCATCAGGTACAAGATATTTCAATCCAGTAGACCCAATAGTGTACCCTGCAGTGCCGTGGACATGGCTTACAAAATTGTGAAGAAAGATCACCAGGTTGATCTTGTAGAACTGCTACTACACCAACTGCATGATAATATGAAGACAATCAAGGCAAAGAAGTCCAATACATGTAAGTATGAATCACTGCTTGTCTATAAATTGCTCTATTTGCAAAAATATGTACAAAGTATTGGAAAAGTTAACTGGCAATCGGACAGATTGATAATTGCTCAAATCGGTGATATGATGAGAAGTCTAGGAGACAATCTGAATAGGGAGTTCAATGCATATTTCAAGGAATTTCAATAAAAAATGCAACAAAGGAGTAGAATTCCAAAAGAATTAGTGAGCAAATTTGAAGATGACATATGTTTTGTGGTAAGCACAGACCATTCAATGATAAAAGGCAGTAGAACTGAGAACAAAATGGCTAGCACCAATGGGTTATGAAATGAATCATGATTTTGCTTTGAAATCTATCAATGCATTGCTAACATTACCAATAGACATCACTGCCAGTAGGTTTGGAGTGTATGAGGAAGCTAAGTCTAGAATCACAACGAACATTGAGATCGGTAAAATGTCAAGAAGGGTGAAGAAAATGAAAAAGGATCTCACAGCAAAATTTGGAACTACATCTGACTCACCTAAGGAGTCATTGATTAATAAGACAACCGAAGGTCAGTTACAGTTGGATGACAAGCCTTATGACAGTGAGGAGACCGAGTCAGACAAAGAAAAGGATAATACACTGGTTCCTCCCACCAATGATGAAGAAGAAACTCAGCTACCCACCAATGATGAAAAAGACATACAGCCACAAGAACCTGAAAGGATGAAGACCCATTCATCAACTACTGCACAATCCACCGAACAAGAAGTTGTAAAAGTTGCAAAAAGAAGGGCAGCTACACCGACGAAGAAATACATCAAGAGAAAGAACAAGAATGTAGCTGAGACACCGAAGAAAAAGAGAAAAAATATAAGAAATAAGGAAGATCTAGAGGATACTGAAACTGAAAATGATCCTGATCAATTCAAATTGGTCTGTAACAGGGACAATACTATAGAAGAAATAATTGAAGATATTATTGAGAATGGAAATCTTAATGATCCAGGCATAGGCAAATTTAGCAACATGTCAATTGAGGACAAAACAAAAGTAGAACATGCTATTGTTCAAATGATGATCAAGTTCAAAAGAGTACCGATGGAATTTGCATGTCAACTGCCAAAGGAACTTGATGATAAAATAAGTGAGAGATGGGCTATTGCACTAGATACAGAGAAAATGAAAAGAGAACGATCACTAAGTCATGCGGCCACACACTTCAACTATGTTGTGGTAAGTGAATACATGACAAGGTATCAGCCTAGATTTTCAGTCAAGAATAGAGCTATGTAGATCTTGGATGAGGATGTAGATGATATGGATGTCATATGCGACCCTTTATGGACATCAATTTTGAGAGCAAAAGAGAAAGCTGAATAGGAAGCATTCCTGAAACTGTCTAAAAGGAGACATAGTTCAAAAGGTAAAAGTATTTTCATTGATGATATTAAAGGAAAGACAAAGGAAGACACTGGTATATCAGTTATCGAGGTAATTGATATCACTGAACAAAAGGAGGAAATCAAAATTTCATAGGATGCACCGGATCAAGTTAAGATCCACTTGCAAAAGACAACTAATGCTGATGCACTCATTGAGGACATCACTAACGGTGATCTTGATGATAAGGATGATGAAGATGTAATAATTGGCCAATACAAAGATGAAGCATTAAACACTGACAATGTGTGTACATCTCTACTGGGTGAACTACCTGTACTTGCAGAGGTAGTTGAAATCATTTCATAGGTACAACCCGATGTCTCTCATCCTGCGCCAACCAAAGATACAATTGAGATTGAAGCACCCAAGCAACCTGTAGATACACATGAGCCTAATCAACCAGAGGCACAGTCTACAAAAACCAAGGAACCAGTAGAAACAAATTCAACCAAGGTGAACCCACCTGACACTACAATCAAGACCCATACACCTTCTACCGAGGAGCAGAAAAAGGATGATACAGTGTCAATTGGGAAATATACTCTAAAAAATGAAGAAAAAGCTATTGTGATAAGTGAGAAGAAGTCACCTCTTGCATAGAAAAAGAAGAAGATGAAAGCTGAAGGGCCGGTCACCATTGATGAAGTTATCATTATACCCGAATGTGACCTGAGAACCCTAAGCCTTGAGGAACTAAGTCGGTATGGGGAGTTATATTCAAGGAAAGTAGCACAAGAAAAGTTAAGGAAATAACAAAAATGTAAAGAAGTGTTAAATGATATACGGGATATTCTGCAATAGATAGTACCGGAAACAAACATTGATGAGAATACTCCCATCATAGATCAACTTGCCACACTCGCCAACAAAACCAATGCCCCTGATACAGATGCGGACAAAAGAATAGAAGAAAGGGCAGAATCAAATATTCAACACAAATTGGTAGAAAGGATTACTACCGAAGTAGCACTAAACAAGGTAAAATTATCTAAGGTCATTACCGAGGTAAAATCTATCACCCAGATAATCTTTCAACTGCTAATAAAGCTTTGTAATTTAGACACCTTTACTGTAGAAGTCAGTGAAAAGATAAAAGGTTTAGAAGAAGAAATCAAGTCAAGTACACAAGCAACTATCGTAGAGCCAACTGCCTTCTTAAAGCATATTACCTGAGTTCAAGAACTTTGGCGGCTGATAGCAGACTTAAGAAGACAAGAAGCGCACATCACCGATCAGGTTACAAAGTTACAAAAAGAACTCACTCCTTACTTGAAGATTTTTGAAATGCACACTGTCAAAGCTGAGCAACTTGTGGCAACACTAGAGATTTCGGTGTTGGATAATAAATTTGACATGCATGCACAAGTCAGTCTTGAGCATATTGCTCTTACCAACTTGAAAGAGGAATGGGAAAACCTCTTGGAGTCTGTACAGAAAACCCATCAGAACATTTTTGATAAAATGTAAGTATACATTACATACTTTTTGGGTATTTGGCATTATTATCAAAAAGGGGGAAAACATGTATATGTCAAATAGTATATTTTTTGATATGTATATTACATACTATCGAGAGCATGCACCGAGGGGGAGTACTTTTGTACTTAGAAATTTTTTTTGTGGATATGTATATGGCGAAGATATAAGGAATAATATAGAAACATTTTGCCTATATACATTTTGAAGTTTTGATACTAATGCCAAAGGGGGAGATTGTTAATCTCTATTGAGTATTTAAGGTTGTCATTAGTATCAAAGGATAGTAAACAGGTCAGTCGGTTACTTATATTGAGACAGTCGGGAAAACTAGAACCTATCTTATAGATCATAAAGGTTTTGCAACTAAAGTTTTGAAATCACTGATTCACCCCTCCCCTCTCAGTACCTATCTTTCCTAATTCCAACAAATATGTTGTTGGAAATGACAAAAGATGAGGAATGCAATGGCGATGAATAAAATTAGATTTGATGAGGTTGGTGAGAGTAATAATGGCTCTTGTAATTCAAAATTAGAAGTTTGGTGAAATGTTCATTCAGAAAAATCAAATTTGCAGATCCAAACAAAGGGGGAGGATCAAATCTTTTGTAAATAAAATTTCTTGTAGCTTGGATTGCTTTGTAGAGAACTTTACTAGGTTCTTGATGAGATCAAATTGTTGTTTCTTTCAAGGTATTAATTGTTGATTTAATTTTCTCAGAAAGGGGAAGTAGCTAATTTCCTAGGAATGTTTGCAGATGATATAATCAGATTAGATTTCATTTTGCTGCAGGCCTCAGAGGTTGTTGGTTTTGGTTTAGGGTTTTTGACCTAAATGATTTATTGCTTATTTTGCAATCCTATATAAGGATTTTCATGATCATTTTAGAGGGTTGGCTAGAAAATTATTGAGACACTAGAGGCTAAAAAGCTGTGTGTGTATTCTCAGTTCAGAGTATAGTATGCTCTGGTAGTTGTTGTAATACAGAGGAAAAACCTTCTAAATATTTTGCATATTATTTAAGTAGTGTATTCTAAAATAGATTGGTATATAAGAATTTGAATCCTCACACTTAATACAGTTTTCCATATTTAGATCTCTCCTTTTGTTGTTCTTCTTGAGTTTTCTGATTCATTGCATAGAGTTTATCTGTGTATATGTTTTTATTTCTCAGCCTTGATCTAGGATCAAGTGAAAAGTCTCTGGATAAAGTATAGATTCAATTTATTCAACTGAAGGATGTTTTGTAAGTAGTATGAGTCTGGTTCACCGTGTTTATGGCTTGGAATCTCTGAAGAATTAAGTAGTTATTCTTGTGTTCTATGTCTACTTTAGATTGCCCATTGGACAAGACACTGATCATAAATTAGTATCTCCTATAGTGATGCAAGTTTGGCATGGTTGTTTACATTCTGCAAGTTTTAAAATCAAAATCCTTTAAAGTCTTTTCAGTTTTGTGGGTATGTGGTATTTGTTATTCATAGCAATGGAGAGTCAATGAGTGACTAGTTATCATTTAGTACTTTCTTGCTAACTATCTACTTTGTTGAATCCAATATTACTACTGTGAAAAGTGTTTCATTCACTGAATTAGGTGCACCTGCCTTGGTTTTGCAGAGCCAGAAGTGCAGAGGGCAGTCTTGTCCCTATAGTTGGTCCAGTTACCTATAGATTTCTCCACATTTGGAACTAACCCCTCCTCAAAATTAGTCTCTGTATACACCTAAAAATGGTCATCTAGACTATTAGCCCCTTTTGCTAAATCATCAATTGTTTATTCTTGATCAAATCCTAGTTCTATCATTTATTTGATTATTTTCTATGGGCTAACCATCTTATCCTAAGTCTTTATTTATTAAAAGGAATATTCCCTCCCCTTTTAATAAATAAAAATCCCCCACTTTTCCTCTTATCCTAAGTTGCACAAATAAAGCATTATTCTTATTTTATAAAAAGGGGAAAAGCACTTTTTGTCTCATATGGACACAAAAGTCAACTCTTATTTTCCTATTGGAGGATATTTGTGCACATGGATTGCTCCTCTTTTAAGCTCCACCATTGATTAAATATTTTTCCTCTTAATCTCCATGGTTCATTCCTTCTCATTTCCTTTAAAAGAAGAGCTCTCTTCTTCATTCTAGATCCTCAACTTTTTATGCTAATATTATGCTGCAGGTTTTCTAGGTACACTTTGGAGCTTTTGAAGATTTGGAGCATTCTTGCATTCTACATCTCGTTCTTACATTCTACATCTCATTCTTGCATTCTTAGCTTAGCTTCATATTTATGCTTTCTTAGATTAGCTTCATTTCTATGCTCTAGATTAGCTCACATAGATTAATTAGCTTGGGTTGTAACACTTGCATATTTCCTTTCATAGCTTAGCTTGCATTTTCATTTCTAGCATAGCATTGCATTGCATTTTCATTCTTGATTTTTGAGGATATTGGCATTCTTTCCCTTGTCTTCATTGAATCTCCCATTGCATGGTTTACTAGCAAGGTTATTGGCTTAATAGCTCTAGCTGAGAGCATTCTTAAAAACCCTTGCACTCCATGCCTAGGGAGCTATGGATTGATTTGTGAGGGCTCATTCTTGAGTTTCCTTGCATGTAATGATCCATAGAAGTGTGACACATTTATAGCACACAGTCTCAGGTATATTAGTGTCTCTTTAAGCGTAAAATCTATTTCATGAACCAACAAAACCCTAGGAGGTTATTTTGGGCTTGACAAGACATTGGAGTAGGTGACAAGGTTCTAGTATTGGCCGAAGGTGCAAACAGATGTTAGAAATTTTGTATCAAGTTTTCCCATTTTTTGAAGGGAAAAATGAGTCTCCTCCAATGCTTAATTGTATCAACCTTTACCCATTCTCAGTAGGCCTTGGCAAAGTGTTAACATGGATTTTGTGCTAGGTCTCCCTAAAACTCCAAGAGGCTTTGATAGTGTTTTTTCCTTGTGGATAGATTTAGTATGATGACTCATTTTGTGCCATGTAAATGTACAAATGATGCATCTCATATTTCAAGCCTTTTCTTTAATGAGGTTGTTCGAATTCATGGGTTACCAATAACTATTGTGACTGATAGGGACTCCAAATTTGTGGGACATTTTTGGAGGAGATTGTGGAAAAAAATTGGAACTCAATTTTATTTCTCATCAGCCTACCATCCTCAAATTAATGGTTAGACTGAGGCTATAAATAGATCCTTAGGAAACCTCCTTGGATTTCTCACAAAGCAACATGGTATGAATTGGGACTTGGTGATAAGCTAGACATAGTTTTCTTTTAATGATTCAATTAATAGAAGCTCTAGGAGAATTCATTTTGAGATTGTCTATGGTTTCCATCCTAGAGGTGTGTTGGAGCTCAGAGATCTACATGGGTTGGATAGAAGGAGTGCCCAAGGTGAAGATGTTTCTTTAGCCATGAAAGATATACATGATCAGGTGAGAGACACTTTAGAGTAGAGTGTTGCAAAGTATAAGGGAAAGGTAGATCTCAAGAGAAGGGATATTTATTATAGGGTAGGAGACTTGGTCTTGGCCAACATGAAGAAGGAAAGGTTACCTAAAGGACAACCAACCAAATTACTCATGAAAAAAGATAGGACCATGCAGGATTGTGCACAAGATTGGGGCTGATGCCTATGCAATTGAATTTCCTCCCGACCTAGGTATATATCCTATCTTAAATGTATCATATTTGTTCCCTTTTAAGGAACCTTTGGTTACATATGAAAATACAAGGATATATGTGGTTGAAGATGATTATGAATGGATTAAAAACTTACCTCCAAGTAAGCTTGTACAATTGGAAAGTATTTTGGATTCCAAAGTGGTTAATAAAAAAGGAAAGGAACATACAAAGAGTACCTTGTTAAGTGGGAATGTCTACCTGATTTAAAGGGTACTTGGATGTCTGAGGAAAATATTCTAAAGCATGGGATAAGTTTACAACATTTGGAAACTCAAGGGACTCGAGTTCTTTCTATCCCAAGGAGTATGGTGTAGGAGCACAAAGGATGTTCTAGTGAGCACCAAGGATGATCCAATGGGATCATTGTTGAATTGTGTTAATTTTTTTTGTTATGATCTTTCCATTATAATAAGGTCTCAATTAGGCCCTTAATGTTTTTAATAAGGCCATAAGGCCAATTTGGTCTCGAAGTCCTAAAAGGACCATAGTTGGTCAATATGGGTTAACCCTCTCCAAATCATGTCAAATGGGGGTAAATATTGTTTTAGGGTCATAATAGTCCTATTTTAATGGTTGAAAGGTCCTAAGGTCAGTTTAATGTGAGAAATGCAAAATAATGTTCCAAATTGTAAAAGTTGCTCAATGTTGCTTTACAACTTTGACAACATGGGGTTTATCTTGAAATCCAATGGCTAGTGGGTTTAAAAATTTGGCTATGCTGATTGGAAAACATTAATGAGGGTGTTTAAAGTCCCTATGAGAAATTTCACATGCAATGAAGAAGTTTATAATGAAGATGAAGGAATTGCTTTGTTGAATATTTAGTTTTCCTGTGTTTTTCCATTGTTAAATATGTTTGTATGGATAGATACTAGTTGTGCCATTTAATCTATGACCATGATTCTATATTTTGATGAGCTATATTTCCATCACATTTTATTGGAGGTCATTTGGTGCACTGAGAAATGAGATCCATCGATTTTGGTGAAGACTAGTTCAAGAAACCTTGTAATCCCAAGAGTTTGGATTCAAATAGCTCTATCCTAACATTCCACTATTGGATTTGGCCAATCTTCTGGGAAATATTAGGACTCTGTGTATATTACATGTTTCAATTGGGTTTGGAGCTAGCAAGGCAACCCCTGGTTTTTGCCATGATCTCTAGGCTTGGCATTTGGACGTGACAAGCGAGGAAAGTGTGGAGATTGAGTTGAAAAGAAGAAAAGAAAGGGTGTGGGTGTAATATATTGGGTGATTTAGTGTCCTTATAAATATGAAGACTTGAAACCATAAACCATTTTTCATGGTAAGCCGACTAGTGAAGAGTTCCTCCCAAATGCTCGTGAATTATCCTTATTAGGCCTAATTGGCTCAAAGTTGGTTGATTGGGTCAAACCCAAAACCCAAATCCAATTATTTGATGTTTCATATATTTCTTAAAGGGTGTTTGAATTTGGATTTTATTTGGGTCTTGTTAATGAAGTTTGAAAGTAAGAGGTTGAATAGTCAATTTGGAGGGCTAGTTGTATTAGGTCACCTAATAGGCCTAATAGGGAAAAACCTTATTGTGGGTCTTTGTTAGTGTTTCCAAAAGGGTAAATTGAAAAATTTGAAGTGTTGAAACATAGAAAAACATCTACACATGATCTCTACAACCATGGTGATAAGATCCTAATATGCTTGTGTTATAGGTTGCTTGGAAGGTCTTTAGGGTTAAAGGCTTGTTGTGAGGAGTTGCATCTCCTTTGTGTGTTGAATTTCTTTGAATGAATAGGTTGAAATGAGGGGACTAGGATAAAGTTCAAGAAGAAGGGTATAGCCTTGGAAAGGTTATAAGAGAAGGACCATTGGATGGTGCCTTGTTGAAGCCTTTGAAAGAACACCCTAGGAATTCTAGGAGTGAACCTAAACCCCTCTGCATCAATTTTATATAGAAATGATATTATGTAACTATTGACTAATGCAATGCATAAAAATCAGATCTAGACATCTAAATAAAAATGGAAATGTTATGAGTTAGGCTCACCAAATTGTAATAAAAGAGGTAGGTGGATCTAGGGGAGGTGATCTTATTTCTTTTCCACGTTCAAAAGGAAGATGAACCACTAGGATCAAGAAGAATCAAGCACTAAATGTGTGCAATACTCCTTTACTTGAATGTACAAAATGGAGATGGATTAATTGATGTGGATATGTAAGATCTAGGGTAAAGTAGGCAAGAAGGTTGACTTTAAGTGTGTGGGCGCACGTGCACACACACACACAAGTTTTTCTATAAAAAATGGATCTCAAGAAAAATAAATGACCCAAAAATTTATTTTTTAGATGAACTAAGGGTACTAAGTCATCTAAGACAACTATTCCTGGGACTAAGTCATCTGGGATGATTGTGTCCTTGCAACTTCTAGATGCAAACTAGGAACCTGTACTTTCTAGATCTAGTCCTCAAGTTTACACCATCTAATCTTGCATAGAGGAAAGAGAGAAATTTTTCATGTGGAAAAGGGTGCCTTAGTCAAACCCTAGTTTGGAATCAACCTTAAAGTTGAAATAAAAATACTTGAATTGAAAGTGCATTAGTACAAAGTAGAGGATAGATATGAAACATAAAGTGTCTTATACCTTGATAGTGTGATGATTCTTTGAATGTGATCACAAGTTTTTATGGAATAGATTGCCTTCACTCAAAAACCCAAAAGGAAATCATGAAATACATGCATTGAACAATTATTGTTGTAGTTTTCCACAATGCTTGATATGAAGGAGAATGACTTTAATGCTTGACTTGATGGTTGTGCAATGATATTATTCCTTGATTTTGGTATCCTCTACTTGTCCTCCTATGAGGAAAATAAGTTGGATACAATGGAGAAGGTTGCCTTGAAAATGCCTTGGATGCTTGAAATCTATCTTAGGATTCTTGAGATGCTAAAGAGATTGAACTTGTACTTGAGGTTAGGATATGATGTTTAAATGAGGAGAGGTAGTTTTCTTATATACCCCTCAAAAAACATTTAGAGCTCAAAACTCAAAGGAATCCAACAAGATTTTGGATTTCCCACTCAATCATTAAGACCTACTCCTAGTTTGAATTTTAAGGAAAATATTGAGGACATAGATGTTTGGGATGACTATGTCTTACCAAAAAGTCTTAAAATTTGGACAAGGGTTCCTAATTGTAGAGGATATGGTTGAATGAGAAGTGGAATTAGGGTTGGACTACTATAAATTAATGCAAGATCCCATACATGCTAAAATGGGGCCAAGCTAAATGATGAATTACATAGTGATGAAAGTCTAGGATGATAAACCACTCCCTGATATCACCTCGGGAGACCAATATGCTATCAAGTTTAGCATTGAATGGAAAGTGGGCCATGTGTGACCACCTAAGACTCAATTTTTTTTGAATATTTCATTTCTAAGTCATCCACACGAGATGACCCATATTCAGTGGGTTTGTAACTTGGAGTGATATCTTACTCAACAGTCCATTTGGATTGCTTGGTGGAATTATGTTATCAAATGCATTTCTCAATTTCTATAGATTCATTGTCACCTGTTGGCCATGTTTCATTAGCTTCTCTATGAGGATACACCTTAAATCCCTGCCTCCACATGGAGGCTCATGTTGAGATCCCATTCTATCTCATCTTGCAAGTTAGGGTTTCTTAATTTCATGACTATTAGATTGTTGATAGTGATACCACCTATGATGTCCAAATCAAAGCTAGGATCCATTAGCTTAAGGGGGTGGATTATGCTTTTGAATACTTTTTCCTAGCTCTATGTGCTTTCCATTGTTGGAGTATGGAGAACATTGAGAGGGGGGTTGAATCAATGTTCTAGAATTCAATTTCAAAATAACTCTTTTTAATCAGAAAATGAGTGTTCAAATTAATCCATGTATATCTATTCATAGAAATCTTCAAATGAAATGAAGTAGATAAATAAAAATGCTATGAAAAATGTGAAAAATACAAAGTTTATAGTCATATCACAATATTTTTCATGAGTGGAAACCTTCATAGGGATGAAAAACCACTCATAAAATGCCTCACTAGCTTAATAAAAAATACCTCACTAGCTACATAAAAATGCCTCACTAGAAAATAAGAGTGCCTCACTAACAAGTAAATTTGCCTCACTAAAAAATCAACATTGTATAATTTTGAAATCAAATAGATAGAGCATACTCTTTGTTTCATTATGTATCATTTCCTAAACATATCATTACCTAGAGATTTAGGAACATGACTAGTAATCACAAAATGTATACATCACTATTGTTTATCATTAATGAAGTATACATTTTATGCTCACATATAAATACCAAATGCATTCAACATTGTAAAATTCTTTACAAAATGATATACACAACTTATACCCCTAGAATCAAAACATAGGTCTATACAAAATATGACCATATATCTTAGATAAGAGAACTTCATCAATGCAGAATACTCGAATATATCTCAATCCCAATTAAATAATAAAAACCCATTTTCTAAACAATTTTCTTCAAGATCATGCATTCACTTCCACTGTGATCTGATATTTTTGATAGCATATAAAACTCCTTTAAGAAATGATCACACAAAACTATATTTCAAACTAAAACCACAACTAATCAAACAAAGTATTTGCACAATGATTTCATCATATCTCAATCCAAATAAAATAAATCTTTTAACAAATTATATACAAGATCTGTTTACCAAAACTACCTATGTCATGAAAGAATCTAGCAAACCAATAGAAATCTAGGGTTGAGAAGATGTTACTAAAAAGTCATTCACTACTGAAAAAATATTTGATATCAACCGAACAGTCCAAAACCATCACAACCAACAGTGCAATTGTCTCCATATTCTTGTGTGACCACACATCTAATAGAAATTGTCATTCCCTAGCCGATGTTTACCAAGCCATGACTAGGGTTTGTGTGTTTAAATAACAAACATAAATGATTCCAAAACCAACATAATTTAATGCCTTTCAAACATGACACACTATGTTAATGTTTTAATCAAATCCTTATGACCAATGTCAATGTCGAATGTGAATTATTTTACACTTGTGAAAAATGAAATCAATAATACTGATGAGACTTCAAACACAATGATGTAGATGCCTTCAATACCTTAATACTAATGCCTCATCAATACCCTCAAAGAAAATGCTGCCAAAAAATACCCAAAGATCAATAATACTTTTTTCCACTCAATATGAGTATTGTGCTCAAAGTCGAACACACAATATCATTACCATAATGAAACTTGTGTGTACCATAGTTTTCACTAATTTTGCATTTAGAATCAAGATCATCACCTCATATCTTTATACCATTATTGCCATAATTGTGTCATTGATAAAATGATTATCCTTGTATGGCTCATATAGATCTTATATCCAATAGATCATTAATAACTTCTAAATTTTGGATGCAATAAGTCATTAATAGCTTATCACCAAAATTATTATTGATTTCTTATTAGAGACAAAGATATATAAGTGATTAACTTCTATTGTAAAACAAGAATAATGATGTATCAAATGAATGAATATCTAAGTACAGGTATAAAGCAAGGATATAATATATGAATAATATCAAATTGTATGACAAGTGATAATCAAAACCAACCAAATATAGCACTGAGTATTATTATCAATCAAATAGACCCTTTTGAATATATCACTGTAAGTTGACAGTGTTGGAGATTTGCCAGCAAGCCAGTGCTGACTGTATGTTTGTCATTGATGACAACATATGATAAGTAGCATGCGTGGAAGACTTATGCAGTAAGATATTAGTATATGTAGCATGGACATGTTATCAGAATGATATCATGGACACATAGGTTAATTGTTTGTACAGATAGTTATGTAGCAGCTTGTGTCAGCAGTGTTCCTGACAGAGTTACAAGCAGTGTTTTGTGAGTGATTATCTGTACAATTATCATGGAGCCTTGCGCATTTGGATATCTGATGGAGACATGTTAGTGATGTTACATCCATGGATGCAAATCCTGATGTGCAATAGAAGTGAAGTTATGAAGTCCCTATTCACCAGTTACAGTTTCCTATGTTTATTTAGAAGAGTCGACCGAGATTATGTTGGTACAGGAGTTGCACCTATCATTACGGTATGCGCCCTTGGATTAATGATTGGAGAAGAGTTAATAATGTTTGGCTAAGAGTGCATGATGAAATTCATCTTGAGGAGAAAGTTTCAGTTAATTTGATAGAGTCGACAGTGTGTAGCATGCGTCTACACTTATTGATTTGGACAGGTCCCAATTTGTGATGCGTGCTTAGTAGAGCTGACAGAATTATTATTGGAGTATGTTATGGTTTCTCTAATATGATTTCAAGATGGTTCTAATAGACCGACTTGATTATATCATTTAGAGGAAAGATATTTATAGGCAGTCATTTGTGATTGCTAAGGTATGGTTCAGAGTTGAAAGTGAAGAGCAGAGCAGAGTGTGCGAAGTGTTGAGCCATCAGTAGAAGGTGTATGTGACCAAGTAAAGAGTTTGTGCTATACATTGGAACTGATCTAGATAGAAGGTCAAAGCGCAGCTCACCAAGATCCAAATATAGTGTGTATCTATTATTTGGAAGGTTGTAGCCTTCACCCCTTTGAGAAGTGTGCTCTTGGATAGTGCATCCTCACCCCTAACAGGGTTAATTGTAAAAGACTCCTAACAAGGTTTGACCCTTGACCAGGTCACTGCACTAAATGCATTGTAAAGACAACTCCTAACAAGGTTAAGGATCTTCTAACAAGGATCATAATACACTAGTGCAGATTATTAGTGGGTGTCAATTCCCACCAGAGTTTTTACCTATTTGGGTTTCCCCATAACCAAAATATTGGTGTTGTGTTCAGGTGTTCTTTCACTATGTTTATGCTTTATGTTTAAGTATACTTAATTGGATAAAGAATTGAAACTTGTAGATAACTAATTCACCCCCCCCCCTCTCAGTTATCTCTTGGGACTATTCCTAACAATTGGTATCAGAGCCAAGTGCCTCAGAGGGAAAGTTTAATAGCTTGAGGTTGATAAGATGACATTCTTTAGAAAAGATGGTCCTAAGTTTGATGGAGAGAACTATCTTGATTGGAAGAACAAAATGGTGACACATTTGTAGTGCATTGCCTTTGAAGTTTTTGAAGTGGCTATCAAAGAAGTTAAGATTCCCTCTCTAGAAGATCTTACAAAGGATGATGCTATTGGAAAGAAAAAGGAGCTATTCCATCATAATGCAATAGCCAAAGAAGCCCTTATCAGCACCCTATCTGATAGTGAGTTTTCAGAAGTAAATAAAGTAGACACAACCTACAAAATATGGAAGCACCTGGAAGACATGTTTGAAGGAGATACACAAGCAAAGAATGCCCGCAGAAAGACATGGAAGAAAAGATACAATGCATTAGAGATGCTACCTAAAGAAGACATCAAAGCTTACAACCAAAGGATTAATGAAGCAGTTGCTGGAATCAGAAACAATGGTGGAGAGATCTTGGAGGAAGATATTATGGATAAGTTGATGACTACTCTCACAACAGAGTATGAAAAAAAGATCAACATCATTGATGAGACCATGCAACTTACATCAAATTTCAAAAGAGAGACCTTGATCAGAAAATTTTTAGCTTTTGAGATTTCAAGATTGAAGACATAACCTAAAAGTGAGACAACCTTCAAAGCATCAATCCATGGTAAGAAATATGCAAACACTTCTGGTAATTTTGATGATGATGATGAAGAGAAAGCACTAGATGATTTCATTGATATGATTGCTAAAAGAGAAAAGAAAGGAAAAGGTAAATATGAAGGTCAATTACCATTTAAATGATTTTCATGTAATAATAATGGTCACTTTGCATCTAAGTGTCCTACAAGAGCTAAAAAGTTCAAAAATGACTACAAGCCTAAGTATTCAAAGGAATGTTACTATGCTGGAGATGGAGTATCAGATGATGATTCAACTAAAGATGAAATTAGATTCATTGTTATCATAGAAAAGATGAATGATGAGATGGATCGTGAAGATGAGAAAAAGGAACAAGAGCTAGCATTGATCTCACAAGCAGACATAAGGACAGATTGGATTATAGATAGCGGTTGTTCACATCACATGACAGGTGATAAAGACAGATTTGTTCATCTTGACAAATACAATGGTGGCATGGTTATATTTGGAGATAACACTCCTAAACCTATCATTGGTAGAGGAGCTATCACATTGGATGGAAAGAACAACACTGATAATGTTCTCTATGTAGATGGTTTAAAGCATAACCTTCACAGTGTTGGACAATTACTTTAAAAAGGTTATCAGTTGGAGTTCAAAGACAACAAATGCATCATTAAAAATAATGATGGTGTTATGATTGCATCAGGTTAAAAGACTAAAGGTAATTTTTTTCAACTTAATTAAGAAGCAAGTTGTTTTATTGCTAAAGTTGATGATAGTTGGCTATGGCATAAAAGACTATGTCATATAAATTTTGATAACATAGTAAAGATAAGCAATGTGAAGGCAATAAGAGATCTACCTAGCATAGCAAAGCTAGTTGATACTATTTGTAGACAATGTGTGATGGGAAAGCATGTGAGAAATTCATTTAGAAGCAAGCACAATTCAGCAAAGAACATTTGATTCATACAGACCTATGTGGACCAACTCAAACAAGATCATACTATGGTGAAAGGTATTTCATTTTTTTTGTAGATGATTATTCTAGAATGATGTGGGTTGCATTCTTAAAAGATAAGTTAGAAGCATTTGACAAGTTCAAAATATTCAAAGCTAAGGTTGAGAATGAATCTGGACTAAAGATAAAATGTCTAAGATTGGATAGAGGAGGAGAATTCACCTTTGACAGATTCTATGAGTACTGTGAAGAACATGGCATAAAGAGACAATTGAGTGCACCTAGAACCCCTCATCAGAATGGGAATGCAGAGAGAAGGAATAGGATCATCCTTGATACAACACACACCATTATGATTGAAGGAAAAGTTGCACATACCTGTAGGAGAGATGCGGTTAATACAACAGTCTAACCATCAATAGAATACAATTGAGGCCAGGCACAGACAAGACACCTTATGAGCTATGGTTTGGTAATGTTCCCATAGTGAAATACTTCAGAATCTTTGGAAGAAAGTGCTACATCAAGAGGGATGAAGCAATAGGAAAGTTTGATGCAATAAGCGATGGAGGTATTTTCCTTGGTTACTCTACTAAAAGCAAAGCTTATAGGTGTTTTAATTTAAGATTGAAGAAGATCATTGAAAGTGCCCATGTTAAGATAGATGAAAAGTTTATGGTTCAAGAAAGATATCATGATTATTCACCTATGATTGAAGAAGAACCCATACCTTCCACTAGTGAGACAGTTGTTGAAGAGATGTTTGATAGCATTGATGTATTGTTCAATGACCCTGAAACAAGTGAAGAAGAAACTCAGAAGGCAGATGAGACAGTATCACCTAAAGTTTGAAAATTTACATCTAGATATCATTCTAAGGATGACATTATTGGATATCAGAGTGACAAAGTCACAACAAGATCAAAAGCAAAGAATTCGGCAAGCAATGACGCGATATGTTTATTATCTCAGATTGAACCTTTAAGTGTTGAAGATGCATGTAATGATTCAGATTGACATGAAGCTACGAAAGAAGAACTAGATCAGATTATCAAGAATGATACTTGGGAACTGGTCCCAAGACCTAGTGATAAGAATGTAATTGGAACAAAGTGGATATTCAGAAACAAGATGAATGAATATGGTATAGTAGTAAGGAATAAAGAAAGGTTAGTATATAAGGGATATGCACAAAGAGAAGGTATGGATTATTCAGACACTTTTGTACCAGTGAGAAGATTAGAAGCCATTAAGTTGTTTTTAGCTTATGCAACATTCAAATACTTTAAAGTTTATTAGATGGATGTTAAGTCAACATTCTTGAATGGAGAGCTAAAGGAAGAAGAATACATTGAGAAACCAAAAGGATTCACCTAATCAGATAAACTTGATATGGTATGCATATTGAAGAAAGCCCTCTATGGACTTAAGCAAGCCCCTAGACCATGGTATGAGAGACTTGATGGATATCTAACAAAAATTGGATTCAAGAAAGGAGCAGTAGACTGTAATATATTCATAAGAGAGACATATGAAGGTTTATTAATTGTAGCTATATTTGTTGATGACATTATCTTTGGGGGTAATGACAAACTTAGTGCATAATTTGCTAAGGAGATGCAGAGCGAGTTTGAAATGAGCATGATTGGACCTATCAAATACTTTTTGGGACTGAATGTGTAGCAAACAGACAAAGGTATATTCATAAATCAGACCAAATATGTGAAAGAAATCTTGAAGACATTCAAGATGGATGATTGCAAGATAGTGGGTACACCTATGATAATAGGATGCAAGCTTAAAAAAGAAGATGATTCTCTAGTAGTAGATACAACATTGTACAAGTCTATGATTGGTAAACTCATATATCTTACTCAAACTAGACTTGATATTTCTAATGCAGTTGACATAGTTGGAAGATTTGCAACAGAGCCTAAACAAAGTCACCTCATGACAGTAAAGAGAATATTTAGATATTTGCAGGGCACTATAGATTATGGTCTATGGTATCCTAACTTAGAGAATATTGAGCTTCATGTATATACTAATGCAGATTGGGCAGGATGTGTTGATGATAGAAAGAGTACATCGGGAGGAGCAATGTTTCTTGGTGACAGACTTGTCACTTGGACAAGCAAGAAGCAAAATTGTATTTCTCAGTCAACAACAGAAGCAGAGTATGTTGCAACAACTTTGAATTATTCTACAATTATTTGGATCAAGCAAATGATAAAGGACTTTGGAATTTAGATTGATTATCCTATTGTTATTCATTGTGATAACACTAGCACTATCAACATGTCAAAGAACCCTATGATGCATGAAAAGACAAAAGACATAGAAATTAAGTATCACTTCCTAAGAGAGAAAGTAGCAGAAAAAGAAGTCAAGTTAGATTTTGTGAGTACTAAAGAACAACTAGAAGATATATTCACAAAGCCTTTGCCAAAGGATACTTTTGAGTATCTCAGGGAGAAGCTAGGAGTAATTCCCTTCCCTGATTCTGCTTAGAAGAAAGTAGAAAGTACATCAGCCCTTAGGGACTGATGGATGGTTGACTACTCTACCTCAGGAGTAGTACCAGTGCTTAAATATATAGCACCCTTTTCCATTGATGTTAAAGGGGGAGTAGTATACAATCATGAAAAATAGTACTAAAGGGGGAGTAATATTCAGTCGTGAAAGCAGTTCAGTTGAGGAAATGGAGAATATTGAAGAATATTGCAGCAGATGGAGGATTCATCCTTGGGGGAGTTTTGATGAGGAAAGGGAGAATGTTATAAAAGAATTGTTCATTTGGATTGGTGGTGTTCTTCATTCCATATGTTTCCATCAATGCTAAAGGGGGAGATTGTTGGAGATTTGCCAACAAGCTAGTGCTGACTGTATGTTTGTCATTGATGACAATATATGATAAGTAGCATGCGTGGAAGACTTATGTAGTGAGATTTTAGTATATGTAGCATGGACATGTTAGCAACATGATATCATGGACGTAGAGGTTAATTGTTGGTACAGACCGTTATGTAGCAGCTTGTGTCAGCAGTGTTCCTAACAGAGTTATAGGTAGTGTTCTGTGAGTGATTGTCCGTACAATTATCATGGAGCCTTGCACATTTGGATATGTGATGGAGACATGTTAGTGATGTTACATCCATGGACACATAGTCTAATTTGTAGTAGAAGTGAAGTTATGAAGTCCCTAAATGTGTAGTAGAAGTGAAGTTATGAAGTCCCTATTCACCAGTTACAGTTTCCTGTGTTTATTCAGAAGAGCTGATAGAGATTATGTTGGTACAGGAGTTGCACTTATCATTATGGTATGTGCCCTTGGATTAATAATTGGAGAAGAGTTAATAATGTTCGGTTAAGAGCACATGATGAAATTCATCTTGAGGAGAAATTTTTAGTTAATTTGATAGAGTTGACAATGTGTAGTGTTTGTCTACACTTATTGATTTGGACAGGTCCCAGTTTGTGATACGTGCTTAGTAGAGCCGACATAATTATTATTGGAGTATGTTATGGTTTCTCTAATATGATTTCAAGATGGTTCTAACAGGATGACTTGATTATATCATTTAGAGGAAAGATATTTATAGGTAGTCATTTGTGATTGCTAAGGTATGGTTTAGAGTTGAAAGTGAAGAGCAGAGCAGAGTGTGCGAAGTGTTGAGCCATTAGTAGAAGGTCTATGTGACCAAGTAAAGAGTTTGTGCTATACATTGGAATTGATCCAGATAGAAGGTCAAAGCACAGTTCACCAAGATCCAGATATAGTGTGTATCCTTTATTTGGAAGGTTGTAGACTTCACCCCTTTGAGAAGTGTGCTCTCAAACAATGCGTCCTCACTCCTAATAGGGTTAATTGTAAAATACTCCTAATAGGGTCCAACCCTTGACTAGGTCACTATACTAAATGTATTGTAAAGACAACTCCTAGCAGGATTAATGATCTTCTAACAAGGATCATAATACACTAGTGCAGATTATTAGTGGTTGTCAATTTCCACCAGGGTTTTTACCTATTTGGGTTTCCCCGTAACCAAAATATTAGTGTTGTGTTCAAGTGTTCTTTCATTGTGTTTATGCTTTATGTTTAAGTATACTTAATTGGATAAAGAATTGAAACTTGTAGAGAACTGATTCACACGCCCCCCCCCCCCCCCCCCGCCCCCCCCTCCCCCCCCCCCCACCCCCCTCTCAGTTATCTCTTGGGACTATTCCTAACAAACAAACTTATCCAAATGTATCAAACAAGACCATCATCTTGAGATCATGTATTGGTTTGTAACCAATATACAATGTAATAAATGAAATAAAAATACCATAAAATTATTTTCATCAACCCAAAATGAACAACTTGTTTCATAAACTTCTTTCAATGAAAATACCAACTTGTAACATCAAGTTGTATACCTGAATGTCAACACTGGGCTCACTATCATGTATGTATGGAAGGTTTATGCTTCGAAAATAAATTTTTTTTCTTGTGAATAAGAAATGAATTGTAACCAAAGTGTATCAACATCAAGAATGAACCATAAACAACAATGATGTGATGCTATCAATAGTAGATTGAGATGATACCAATATCAAATCACAATATATCAAGTCTATGTCTATTCACTTATAATCAAGTATTCAAGTATACCTATTTGAGTGCATCATTGTGAATATAACAAGAGGTTTGTGTCTTTGTCATCAAGGGCAAAAATCATTCTTCACTTGGTATAAAAAAAAAATAAAGGCCGGCCATATAGTGCTCTTTAAGCTACCAAACATTCTCCAAAAGTTTTTTCCCCATTATGATAAAAGCTTTCATTTCTTAAGAGGCTTCAATTGAGAAAGATAGAGCTCTTTGAGGTTGTCTTAGTGTTGTTACCTCCAAGCTTTCTAAAGCTTTGAGGGTTTTTTGCGACTAGATACATTTTTTCAAAGACCTCAAGAACTGATTTTCTCCATGTTTGATAACAAGGTCCATGTGTTACAACTTTCTTTCTGAACTTTATAAAGAATTTTGATCTTGTGTGTGACTTGATTAACATAAGGTCTACATTGAGGCCTTTCATAATCAATCTCTAGGCGAGCTATTCAACAAAGGAAATATTAAGTTCATACCTAAGGTAGGTGACCTTGAAGATATTTACAACTAGCAACCAATCACCTTTCTCAATGTCTCATACAAGATCATTTTTGAGGCCCTAGGTTTAAAGATATATCATTTACTTCTATAGAATGTTTAGTTAGAGTAGAATAGTTTCATATAATCTATATTCACTTTGGATAATATTATTGTTATGTGCGAAGGTATGAAGTGGGCCCACTACTCCTAATAGAGCCATATCTTTCTTAAATTTTGATTTTTTCAAGTCTTATGAGGTCAGATTGAATAACATTTTATCTTAGCCATGATGGTTGCCCTTGGTTTTGGCCCTCATTTTATCTAGTCTATGAAAATGTTTTTTGGGGGTTCCTCTGTGTGCATCACCATCAATAACCACTAGTCTTCAACTTTTGGGATTTTCAAATCTATTTTCAAAGGTTGTCCTTTGTCTTATTCCTTGTATGTTATGGTTGTTGAATGCTTTGGGGTTTTTTGGCAAACTCTATATCCATTGGGCAAGTTAGGAAAATTTCCCTACCTAAGTAATCTTTGTAGCTGGTCAATGATCATTTTGTAGATGATACATTTCTTGTTAGTGGCCATTTTATGGATGATTCTTTTCTCACCCTAATTGAAGAAGAGAACAACATCAATGAGGTGCTTTAGCATCTTGACACATATATTTTAGCTTTGGTTCAAGATTCCATTTAGTTGCATAAAATTGGTGCTACCAATAATCCTTCCTTCTAGTTCTATCCTAGATGATCTAGTATAGGTTGAAATGGATAGGGCATGGTGAAATATTTTATTTTTTGGGTGTTCCTTTTTCTTTCCATGGGTCTCTCATTGACCTTTGTAATCCAATCCTTGCTAGAATTGAGAAAAAGATTTCTTTCTTTGGATGGTAAATTTTAAGTGTGCTCTAAAATCCTTGTGATGACCCATGTTTATTAGTCGTCCTATTGGGCTCCTTCAAAGGCCTCTTACAATGTAAGCCTTGTGGCTTGTTTCTACCCAAAAGTAGGGTTATCCTTGTGTGCTAAGTGGATAGCTCATTCCATTTCTGGCAATGTCATCTAAAACTGTCTGTGTGTATCCCCCCAAATGAATTTGAATGCCAACTTATATTATACGAATAGGGATGATAAGCCACGATGCCAAAAGACATGCCTTGTGTCTTTCCCTAATCAATTCCTTTACAAACTATATCATTTCAATCCTAATCGTTTTATTAATAATTTGTTTGGTCAATATATATAATTATTATTTTATTCCTTATGGGCATCGTGTCTCCTAAGTAATGCTAGCATAAGTTATATATATTTTCATCGATTATATTAACAACTCTATAATCATTTCCACACCATTACTTACAGTTGTTTATGTTTAGATAGCTAACTATTTGATTAATATAATCATTGGAGACTTTATTAATTTCCTTTAATAAATCGCTATCATTTTATTCCTCAAAAGATAGCCATAATAAATATGTTAGGAATTATAATCGTTGTTGTTACTTGTTGTCATTAGGGAATATCATTGGTACTTTTGTATTTTAATCGTTATCAACAATATCGATCATTGTTATTTTAATTGATTAGTTCATAACACCACCAGCTATCATTATCGATGCTCAACAATATTAATAATTGGTATTGCTTGATATTATCATATTATTGTTATTGATCCTCAATCTTAACTGGTCTCGTAATTGTTGACGGTGGTTATTATTATACCATCCCTTATCATCTATAGCTATTAATCATCAATTTCTTCTTATTTTTAATTCCTTGATTATGCTGGCTTGTATTCATTGTCTTAATCCTCTCCAATGATTATAGTCTGGTTAACACAATCTCATAATCATAATGATATTTTATTAATTGATTAATGTTAATTGTATTATTTTAATATTAATTAATATTGAGTAACAATATTGATCAATTAATATATTTATTAATTTTAATATAATTTAATACTCAATTTACTTCTGGAAGGGTATATCACATCTACCCAAAATAGCAACTTATAGGTGCTCTTGTAATTGTCATATGGTATTTCTCATGCATGTGCACCTATGGAAATATTCTATCATTAACTATCACAGTTGTTATTATAAACCTTACGACATATGTTATAATTATCATAGATGCTCCTACAACCACTAACAAGTGTCCAAACACTACAAAATAGAAGATTCCAAGAGGGGACGCTTAGCTATGTTGTCCTTTTCCAAGAGATAAACAGTAAAAGTAATGTTTCCTTTACATGTCCCTTTCACAACCATTGGTTATATGGTTAAACATCTTATGGGTAAATTGCAAAAGGCATTGAGAAAACAATAAATTAAAGGATTTACAGGGTTGGTGGAACCTAAATCCTAACAAGAACAAGGAATCAAAGTCCCTACGAAAACCCTCATCCTAACATACTAGAAAGGCATAGAATTCCCTACTCCTTCATTACCAATCCCTTTATCAAAGTATATTCTTTTGGGTACTCATTTAAATCCAAAAGAAAGAATCTATATTAGCATTATAAGTAATAAAAAAATTAAAAAATAATTTTTCTCCCCCAATACATGGTAAAACACTAAAGTAGGTGATGACAATTTTTTTTGTATCTATCATTGTGTGTATTCGCATCCTCATTTTGATTATCAAGTTGATAAGAAATATGTTAAAGAGCTTGTTTGTGAAGTTTTAATTTCTATAATAGAGGATATGCAAATCTTTCTTAGTGATCATCTAGTGCCTTAAAACTCCTTAGTCATATTATGTTGCTCCTCACTATCTGACACTAGTAGCCTATCCTCGTGGGGGGCTCATTCTCATTCACAATGGTACAATTCCAAGTGCAATCATACTTGGGCTAGCAACATAATAGCCTAATTATTCTTGTATTTGTGTTGGGAGCAAGAATAGTTTCCAATCATTCCTCCTTCCTAAGGATTCACTTTCTCCTTGTTGAATTGTATTTTTATAAGGATATCCTTTCTTGTATGAAATTGTTTTCCCATTATAAGGATTTTCTCCTTGCTTGGCAGTGTGTTTCCTACATTAGGACCTCTCCTTTTCTTGTAAGCATGTCTTTTATAAATGATGTGTCCTTGGTGTCTAAAGTGTGCAATCCTTCGTCAAGAATCCCTCTCCTAGTAAAGGAAGGCTGTATATTCTTGATCTCCTTTAGCTTTCTTAATGTTGAAGTTCTTTTTATTGAAGATCTCCTCTCTTTTTGTAGGTAGATATCTTTAGGAAAAGATCTCTTCCTACCCCTTTAATAGTCATGTATCCTTGATAAGGATCCCTTTACACTTGTTTCAAAATATCTCTTTTACAACATTCTCTTCTCTTTTGAAATGATATTCTTCCTAGCTTTGAAGGTATGCATTTTCGCTAAGGTTATCTTTATTTATCCTTAATATGGATCCTTATCTTCCTTAAGATATCAACATGGAATTATGTGGACATCTTAAGGTGGGGGCATATAAGGCCTCCTCATTATTTATGTTTCATGCATGGTCCAACACCCATTTTGCAGTCTCATATCAAAACTTTGTTTGGTGCATACAACAACACTCACTTTGCAATATCATATCTTGCTAAACACTACAACACCCATTTTGTAGTTGTACTTTTTAATTACCTAGAAAATAGAGGTTTTGTTTTTGTAATCTTTTTATTTCCTACATGTTGTAGCACCCATTTTATAATTGTATTTCAGATTATTTAGCAAACAAATATTTTGCTTTGTAATCCTCCTCAAAAAGAGTCAATTAGCATAGCGCACCTTGCTAGACTTGTTTAAGTCTCCCCTCTTTATCAAAGATCACACAACATAATGCACCTTTTTTCATTAGAATATATCCCCCTCCCTCTTTTTTATGGATCACCTAGCATAACACAACTTGCTAGCCAATAGAACCCATAATGCAATCATGAATCACCCAACATAACACACCTTGTTGGCTAGTGAAATTCATGGTTCAAAAGTTTCTATGGACCCATAACATATCATACTGTGCTAGTTGTTGGAGCATACTTCTTGCCTCATCATAAATCTACTTGTGGTCTTCCAATAACATTTAAAGAATGATATTAGTGGTTGAGACATTTTGATTATTGAGGTCTCTCCAACTAGTTGACTTGGTGACTTAGAGCCTCTCTCTCTCTCTCTCTCTCTCTCTCAAGTACGAGGGTAAATTCATACTTCTGCTAAAGTGGGTTATAAATGTAATCTCATAATTTGCAACCTTTTACAACATAACACTCCTTTTGGGCCACATAGTTCATCTTAAGCTTAATTTTCACTCTTTCACAACCAAATTGTCATCACATGCTCATAAGGTGACCAAATCCTTTGTGCCAGGAACTTTTACTACACATCTAATTATATTTCACCCTTTTCTGGTGGACTATGGTGCCTAGCGCTATAGTCCTACTAGACTAAGGTGCCTACCACCATAGTCTCTCTTAAATGTTCCCAAATTCAAACTTGTTGGAGTGTTAGCCTACCATTTGTAAGTTGATCTGACTATTTTGGCATGCCTATTGGAAGTTGACCTAAATTATGAAATACCTTGAGAACCCTATAAAGGTGTCCTTGCTAATTAATTTTAACATAAAAATTATTGAGATCACTCCTTGAGCAAGCATTATTGAGTGATTTTCTTCAAATTTAATTTTTTGGAGCAACAATCTACAACGAACTATGAAAGTGACTTTTCATGATTGAGTCTTTTATGCCTTGTCATGTCATGTTATTGCATCAAACCTTGAGGGTCTTATCCAAAGAGACTTACATCATCAACATTATCAAGCATGAGGTAGTATCATTTTGATTCAGTATTTTGCCCACCTTGGAGGAAACTCCATGGTTAAGCACGCTTGAATTGTAGTACTAGGATGGGTGACCTCTTGAGAAGCGAGTTGGAGTAGTACTAGGATGGATAATCTCCCGAGAAGCAAGTTGGAGTAGTACTAGGATGGGTGACCTCCTCGGAAGGCCCAAGGCTTCACCTCAATGAGCATCTCCGATGCAATGAGTGCTAAGTGTTCCATTCAATCTCACAAGAGATGGGTTCTTATGAGCCATTACTCATGAAACATGGTCAACGAGTTTGACTCAAAAACTACTAGGTTGAATCCTAATAGCAATATCACAATTTGACTTGTGCAAAATATATGTTACTTATCGAAGTGTCCCATTGCTTATTGAAATCAAACCCTTTTTAGAGCTTGACCACTTGTGTTCATCTTCTCACTCAAAGATGAAAATCCTCGGAGTGCAGGAATTTGGAGGACTCGGAGCCTCTTGTTGGTTTACAATTTGGACTGAGGGATAAAACTTTTCTTGTTCACTTGAGCTAATATAATTTGGAATCACACTTATGTTGAAAGTTAACAAATTTTTTTTGAGGAAAGTTAACAGTTTATTTTCTTTTAGGGAAAAAATAATTAAAATCAAAGGAAGCCAAAATGGAGTTCATAAATGGAAGAGAACTACTCAAGAGAAAGTGTGCCATTGCATTAAAATCAAAATCCTTTTTTAGGATGTTTCGTTCATCTTCTCACCGAAGGATGAAAACCCTAGAGTGCGGGAATTTGGAGGGACTAAGACCCTCCCGGTTTTGAATTTGGATTGAAGGATGAAAGTTTCTTATTCTTTTGAGCTGATTTCATTTGGAATCACACTTGCACTGAAAGGTCAAAATTTATTTTCAGTTAGAGTGTTGCTACAATGCCACTACTACATTACTATAGTGTGTTTCCAGTTTCAGTATGGTATGTTTGTTTTAAAATTTAGAAGATTGTTGATGTGATGATAAAAAATTTGTGTGATTCCTATTGTGGTGCAGCCACTCATTATAACAAGATCAATATTTATAAAGGTTCCGTTGTTCCAGTAATCAGTGTTTGTTCTCGTGTGTGTGTTGTTGCCATTTCATGAGAGTTTGATGTTGCATATCCTTTGGCAAGTTCTTATTATCTCTGCATTTATTTATGTTACATGTACAATTTGGTGCTTGATGTACTATTGCAGGGTGTTGTACTTGAGGCACCGCACCTCCTAAAGCAGCCCAAGATGCATACATATTTTGTGAGTTGGGGTTGCTATTTGGTAGTTTAATCAATTAATGAAGAAAATATTTATGTTGTACATTACACGTTTATTGCCGTCTTCTGCACTAATATCAAATTTGATATAGTAGTTTGCCAATGATAAATATCGGCATGTTCAGTATTCAATATTTATTACAGAATTGCATGGATATGAATTTGGAAGCGTCTGAGAGTTTACTAAGTATTTAAAAGAGGGTATTACATTCTGCATAGTGACCACTACTTGCTTTCTTGCTTTGCTGGAGTGTACACTTTTTGAGAATGGCTTTGCTGGTTAAGAGTGTTGTCTTCTTACAAAACAATGTTTTATTAAAAACTTGTTTGTTCTTCTATGTCAGCACTCTACATGATGCTAATGATAGGTTAGTCTACCATAGCTTTGTTGAGGAAAAAAATATTAACGTAGAGATCCATTTGAGTGATGTAGAACATGATATAGATAATAACAATAAAATAAATGAAGACAATAATCTAGAAGAAACGCTAAAGAATCATAAAATAAACAAATTCAATGAGGTGCATTGGTATGCCGCATAAATAGAAAGCCATAACAATATTCACTTGAACTAATGTCTAGGTATTGGATACTTAACAAAAAAATTAAATATTTAACTTTTTTTTGGCTCATTTTCAGTATTTTTTCACTTGTCAAGTTTCCGGAATTTTTCTTAACAACATGCCTAGTCAGAGGTTTTTTGGAACCCTAGTTTTTTGCGATATTGTGAAAATTCAGATTTTTCACTTGCTTGCCTATCACTTATAGAATCCCTCGCAGCCTTGGTCGCGCATCTTTCATGTTGAGGTTTTCTTTACCACCTTTTTCAATCGTCAATATGTTTCAGTCCCCAACTTCATGATGTGCCAAAATTGACATGGGATTCAAGATTTTGTATGTTGGGATGAAGAGTCTTGATCCATGGCATTTGGCATGCCTTACATTAGAAGCTCGAGTTACATCCTTGGCTCTGCATTTCTGGATGGGTTTCACACGTGCAAGCTTGTTTAAAAACCTCCATGGATCTTCATTTGCTCACTTTGCATTTATAATTCAACTTTTGAGCTCAATATTTAAAAAATTATATCACAAGTGTAAGAAACAAGCTTGAAGATATTAAAAAAGAAGAAGTTTAAGGTCCATATTAGAATTGTTCTTGCAAAACTGTTAACATTAACAACGTCATCATAAATGCTCAGGCTCTAGAAAGTTTTGCAAAACACACTCTAATGCATGTTAGAATATCAAGAACTGTGGACCAACAAATTGCTTGCTTTTATGTTCAACAGTGGAACATATGCTACATTTATCACAAACGACTAGTATCCCAAAATTCAGCAAATTTGCTATCATAAATTTGTTTGCATTTTCAATTTTGAGAATCCTGTTGAATTTGGTAATAGATTTAAACAAAAATGATGAATTTACTCCTCATAAGTCCATAAGACTGTTATGGTAAAGCTCAAAAGACGATTGACATTACATTAAGCAAAATGATCCAGAATTAACAATTAGTGGAGGGTCTCCTTGGTTGAATTTTTCAGCCATATGTTAACACCTCTTTAATCATGATTACTTCAATTCAAGGAGGCATCTTTGCGTACAATTTTCATACTTCAATAGGATTGGATTGTCACGTTGTGAGCCCCTAGCACATGTTCTCAAACCTGGTGAGTACATGCTTATAGCTTTTAAATTCGCCAATTATCCATTTAACTAGGAAAGCTCAATATTGTTGAATATAAATAGGGAAATGAATAATTTTTAAGCTGATTCTTTACAAGCTTACATGCAATCATTAAACAAGAAATTCTTTTGCTGCTGATTATTGGTGGGAGTTTGAACCGACAAATATATAACCAAAATAAGATTAGTAGCTCCAGCCCTCAAAATTTGTAAGTTGTTTGGCAAGCATAGTATAATAAAAAACAATGTTAAGTGAATCCACAGACCATGAATTCTATCAATCCACACATTAATCACAGTAACTTAAATGTTAAGATTCTGAGATTATGTCCTAAGAAAATTATCTCAGGCATTACACTGAAGTTTTGATATTTATCAAAGCATCAACAAGATCCTGCATAATAATAGGGATTTTTTTATACACACCCATCATCTCCTATGTGCATTGCTTATGATGTGGAAATTTAATCTCAATTTTTGAATCAAAAGTAAATCCCATTTTGAAAGCATATGAGAAAAAGCTACAAGAATAGCCTAAACACAGCTCTAACAGATTTTCTTTAAGACAATTATACATTAAGGTTTGACATGTACAGCCAACTTAAAAAATAGGATGCATCAAAGTTCAGAAATGCCAATGCATAAACACTTATATTGTAGAAGATAAGTCAATGTTAATCAGGTGGTAAAACCATAGCCATGTAATGTCCTCTTTCTATTTTGTCTTAAAATTGCCTATAGTTTCGATTTTTATGATATACAAAGTCCATACAAAAATAATCACCCAAAAACTTATTATTATCAAATATGTGAATGACTATTATAATATGGGAAGTCTGAAATTCCTCTTATATTTCCCCTTTGTATTCTTTTATTTTTGCTTATGAGTAGTCTTCTAGTATATTTTCTTCACATCAATCTGTTGGTCTGTATCAGAAGAACCAATTTGTCTTCTAAACACATTCAGTGATCTTCCTGTGTTTCCTCTTGCTTTAAGTATAAACGATGTAATCAATCATGGCCCATGATCACTGTAAATCGGGTCTGATCTTAACTGCTTTGTATTGTGTTCATTACAGATTTCAGTGTTTTTCTCTCATTCTGTCTGTTGATGGTTCGATCCCCTTGATCTCTGATTATATAAATTCTGAGATTGCAGTTTGTATAGATTGTTGATCCGTCCTCACTTCCTTCGATCTGCTCCCATTAATCCCCTTGATCCACAAAGGAAATAATAAGTGTGTTGTCTTTCACTCCTCAATAGATATCTATGGACAACACAGTCTACCATGACAACCAGTGCCTTCCCAGCACAAGTTCAAGGGCAAAATCAAATACTGGTGGACTTGATAGATTTGCAGTATTATTCAGGAATTGCCTTATCAACCGAACTTCCCTCAAAATATATCTTAATAGGCTCCAATAGTAAATATGACCAACACTTTTTCAGTATGAAACTGTGATCATATTATTGTATGCTCTCCACTGTGTTATGCTTGATTGATTGTGAATATCTTCCTGTCGTCTTAACTCGGTATTGCAGATAGCAGTATTATGTGTATATTCCGCCAGATATATGGTTTGAGTCTGCTTGATATGGAACTGCCACTCAGTCTTCTACTTATATAGTGTTGAGTGACTATGTATCTGTCTTATGTGATTTGACCGCTCACTGTGTGTACCTCTCTCGGATTGGTTCTTAAAATCTACTTTTCATATATGTTCACCGATGAGGATCTGAGGTACTCCTATCTTGTCCCTATCTTTGATCTTACTTGCCCTTTTTTCCCCTTCAGTTGCAGAGAAAATCCTAGTATTGTCATCTAGCAATGTTTCCTGATTATCGTTGCTGAGTATTGAGTATGGATGGTTGTTTTGGTCCTGAGTGCTTCCTAGATGATTCCCCCGAATGGTCTGTGGGTATCACTCATAAATACCCGCGTGGGTGGGAAATGTAGTGACCATTTCCTTGGTCGCAACCTTTCCCTTGGTCGCTGCTTTGGAATATAATAAGTATTAATATATATAATTTGATTAGTATTATTTTATATATAGTTTGTTTATAATATATTATATGTATTAAAATATATTTTACTTTCTATATTATAAGTTATTACTTATTATTGTATTATTAAATTTTTTATATTAAGAATATATTATTATATTATATCAAATTATATGTTATATTGTTTTATATCATGTTCATAAATTAGTTATATAATAATAAATATATTATGGTTTATTATTATTTATTCACTTGTTAGCCTATTTAGTTTCATTAGTTATCATCGAATCTTATGTTAAGTACGGGACATCACAAGCCAACTCTATGCTAATGAATGGAACCACTGGGAAATACGCAAAGTTACAGTGTTCGCAGTTGAAGAGATCTCAGTGAGACTTGAAGCTTGATATAAAATAAACAGTGTTCCCAATTGTACAAATCTCAGCAAAACTTAAGAGGTATTTGAAAACAAAAAAAGAAAAAGAAACTAGCATCAAAAGATGGAACCTTAGGCAATGGCAACCTTACACCACCTTCCTCCAACTTTTTGTTGGCCTCCTCTGTGTCATCCTTACCTGTGCCCTCCTTGAGCTTCTTAGGAAACCCTCAATCATACCTTTGGTGTCTTTTAACGCCAAAATGGTAAGTGCATGTATGACATTGACGGCGGCAATTCAGGCACTACTTGGAACATCTTCAGTAATGACATCAAATTTTGCTTTATCCGATATGGCCATGGCTTCATTGCCACCCCCAATGGCAGCTGCACCTGGTGTGTCCAACACATCAGTCGGCCTGAAGACGACAGCTGAGATACCTATAAAGACCCCTGCTGATCCTTGGTCGTGACTATCACTTCTTTGATTGCTACCCTTTGTCTCATGGCTTTGATACTTAGACTATGAAGTGACCTTTATCTTGATGACAGAAAAAGTTTTACATTCCATTTCAATAGGACTTCTATACTATCTTTTAACGTCACTATTGCTTTGTATAGGATCCTTAGCAAAACACAATGATATGTCATTCTTTGGGACATGATGATGGTCGTCAGCTTGCCTTCCTTTAATGGAGTATACATCATTGACGTGACTACCACTATTGGTGGAGACTATGACATTTGACATCAGCTGACATGACAGTCACTACATTCCTTGCTTAGGCCTTCTCTATCAAGGTTTCTTATCAACTGTTTCACTCTCTTGACTCAACAATTTCATAGACCTGCAAATTACCCTATTTGACTGTCAAATAATTTTCATTTGCGTCTCTTATGCCTCTTTCCAATCCTTGGACTCTCATCTTTACTGCTCTTTGGCAACTTTTCATGCTATTGTTCTCTTGAAGATTAGTTGTCACCTTCTAACAGTCATATAGAATCATGCATGAGACTGTCATCTTATGGTACGGCTCATAAACTGCCCTATGACATTGTCATTGCACCCTTCTTTATCCCATGCACATAACTGTTAAGACGAGTATCAAAGATAGTTTTACCACTTAGACAAATTTAAACATATTTGTCTTCTCATTATGATTACCCCCCTTGTGTGTCTTAAGTTAGCCATCTTAAACTGTTTACAGTGATACTTATTTCATGCTTGAAATATTGTCATATTTAAACTGGCCACTCTTTTGTGAACTGACCTCAGTCATATCTTTGAATGTGCAACCATAGTCATATAGTTATGCTCAAGGGGTAGTTTTATGACTGCATTTTCCAAGTCTAACAGTGACAAGAGTTTTGATCACATTTTCAATGTACCATGTCAATCATCCATTATGTAAACAATGCAAATGTCGGCAATGAAACAAGATTGAATGAAAGAACTATGACAACATAAATCCATTTATATCCAGGCATATCAAGAAGGGCTTTGAATATGAGGGGGCTTTTAAACATTGACAGTGGCAAGTTACTTCGTAGGGTCATTCCATGAAAAATATTCAAATTCTTTCATGACATGCAGCACCATTGTGGCAAACAAAAAATGCACATCATTATATATCACTGCCACTGGTTACGACAATAACTACATTAAAGTAGTGATGCAACCTTTTTACTTACTAACAAAAGTCTGTTGCTATTTTCTCAACCTGCAGAAATCTAGACACTTTAGCTCTTAGTATAGACATAACTTATGCTATGACAGACATAACTTTAGCTCTTACTAACAAAAGTCTGTTGCTATTTTCTTTTTAATTTTTGGCAAAATAAGGATGATAATAAATTAAAACCTGGAAGAAACTCTTGATAGAAACTAAATAAACCCTATGGTCTCTGGTGCATAACACTCTCATACCCCTCCAATCTCAGAGTCACCTTTTATCCTAAGATCTACATTCATTCATCTTCATTTGACTCGTATAGATTCATAGCTCAGGCTTGTAGAGACTCTTATAGGATATTGACAGTAACAAAGATAGTATAAGAAAACAAACCTGCTCCTTTAAACTTAGATCTCCACATGCATGGAAAAAAAAGACTTTGTGGGCTTATAGAGCACGTCATACTCCCTTCCCTTTTACTGGACACATTTCTCACGTACCACTACCTGTCAACACCTCTTTCAAAGCTTGAAAACCAAAAAACAACGAAGATGTGCATTCTTCTACCCTTTTTACTGAAGGTGAAGCTGTTGAAATCAATGTAATATGCCCTTGAGTCATCCATTGAAGAGAGCATCAACCCTAGCACGTGCATGTGCAAGGATGCTATTCTCTATGTAATTGAGGTCTTATAGGTCTTGTGAGTCCCTGCCTTCTAAGGCGGGAGACTAATGTTTTCATCTTCCTATTTTCAAGTAATAGCTCCATTGAAAATTGTGTAATTATATTTGTCTTATAGTCTATCCTATAGTCTATAACAATTGTTAATTAAAATGACTTTTTTTCTTGATTTTTTGCATTTTTCTTACTACTTGCTGGAAATTGTCCCATTGGTTCAATTATTTTTCTACTTACAAATTTAGAAATCACATTTACGTGACCAATTAGAAACAAGCATAAATTTTCTTTTATAAATTTCTAATGTTTTATGGCAAAGAAGCTTCTCGATCCCCTGCCTCAACCCCATCCCTAAAGCATCTGCCAATTTGGAGGGTGGATAAACATACTACCTGCAATTCTAGAACACTGGCCAAACTGATGACGAGATTACAACCTTTAATACTATGTTGCAACAGATCTGCTTTATGGCAAAGAAGCTTCTCGATCCCCTGCCTCAACCCCATCCCTAAGCATCTGCCAATTTGGAGGGTGGATAAACATACTACCTGCAAATCTAGAACACTAGCCAAACTAATGACGAGATTGCAACCTTTAATACTATGTTGCAACAAATCTGCTTGGAACAGTTGGAGCCTTTCTCTGGTTCTCGGAAGGGATAACAGATGACTGATTTTAGCAGGGTTTTATGCAGGAGATTAAAATATTTTCATAGTTAATATGGTGTATGAATGAGAAGAAGTGCAAGATGAAGGAAAAGAGGAACTTAGTAGTTACCAGGATCTATTATGGTAGCATGATTTACATAACCCTTTGCAACAGATTTTTGACGAGGCAGGATCCACAGACTCTTGCTGGTCCAGTTAAACATAGTTTCCATCTTACTGTCTTCTTTCGATACATTTTAAATCTTACCATCTTCTTTGGCTACATTTCAAGGATGATTGTTAGCCTACAAATTCCAAGGGTTTTAGAAAAAAATTATCAGCAAAGTTCAGGTACTGTCTTCTTTGGCTGACATTTCAAGGATGACTGCTAGCCTATGAATTCTCAGGGTTTTAGCAGAATTTTTTTTTTTGGCAAAGTTCAAGTCACAATTTATAAGTTTCTTTTTCAATTTTTTCTGTTTTAACTCCTAAAGTTTTATTTTCTTCAAACTGACAGTCTAAATTTATGATCATTATTTTTATGATTTTCCTAAAGTTATTGGTGCTTTCGGCTTCAAATTTAACAATTACAATGGATAATGTTGATTGATGTGTTATTTAGGGTGTAGTGCTGGGATTTTCCACAAAGAATGTGAGGTACATAATTCTCGCCAAGTCTGTCAAAATTCAACTTCACAGTTCTGGTAAACCCATCAGAAATTTAGTGGAGTTTATTTCATAAGAGTTATTTAAAGCGTGTGACGATATAGTTCAAGTGTTAAGCAGGTGATGTGAATCACAACACCTTGGAATTCATGACATTGTCTCATCTTTCAATTTTCACTGCCTACAGTAAACTCCAATCCCTTATTCTATTCTTCACAGTTAATGCTGGATATTGTTACTACTATTTGATCTCTATTTACTGGACTTTAGATGTATACTTGGATCTTGGACATTTTTCAATGGCATTCCTAACAAAACATGTTTCTACATACAACTATCTTATAACGGTTAATGGATAAATTAGATATCTATGCTTTTCTATGTGTAGGTTTTTTCAACTCAAGAGTCCTTTTTTTGAGAAATTCCAACCATATTAATAGGAAACACAACAAAATACCCTTGATATCAGAATAAGGTGAACTATAAGAGCTATAGGAATTAGACTAAACACTTTCTTCTATAAGTGGATATTGATAAACAGAGGAAAGATTGATAAATGCTTACCTCTATTAATGATGCACCGGAAAACTATATCAATGCAACCAAAGACAATAAAACAGGAAGCTTCCTTGCCTAAGTATTGCTAACAAGGATCAGGAATTGTAACCTTTATATTGATAGGGGAAATCTGGAATTTATAGATTTAAAATATTAAATGTCAAGTCAACTAGCTTCAGCTTGGGCCATTTTCACCCAAACTAATCATAAATTATTTGCTTCAGTTGATGAGCTCATCTAGCAGGCCATTAAAAACACATACTTTCATATATACTATAAATAGCCTGAGGACACAAACCATCTCCAACTATCAATTGAAGAATTTGAGTCATGTCCTACCTTATAAGGAACCGTCAACAAAAAATCAAAGATGGAACTGTATTTGGAGAAAATAAGATTCTAGGGTTGGCCATAAGTCCTCACGATTTGCCAATATATGCTCACTTACAATTGTTAAAAATTTTAAGGAGTTAATTCCAAACAAACTTGACAAAGTACATTCCTTTGAAATTTTCAAATCTTTTTAATATACATTTTCATGTATGTTAAAGAAATCTGGATGTCTACACTTATTTAAAAGAGATTTTTTATTTAAAAGACAGCATCATTTTAATAGCTCTAGCAAATATGATGTAAAAGAGACAACAAATACAAAGAGTTTCTAAACATGCAGAGGTCTGGAGCCATATAAAAATGTATTTCACAAATCGTTAAATTTTAGGATTGTAATTAAATGGGTCATAGACAAAGACTGATTTTCTTCTTGACTGAAATTGCATCAAAACTATAGCCATGTAAACAAGAAGAGCTTTGAGGAAGTAATATTCTAAAAATAAAAGCCTTGAAATATGAATGTGCTTCGAGATAGAAGCCACAACTTCTAAGAGATACCTATCAAATCTATTCACCTCCATGCAAGGAACATTTTACTGTGGGATGGCATGTGTTTCATTACTTCTCTTGCCCACTTTATCCTGAACTTAGGGATCGATCTATAAATTCTAGAGATCGATCTTGGCCTATAGATAGTAAGGGCAAAAGACGAGAGGGCGTGTCAAAGATAGATCAACGCCTCCCACCCACCCCAGCGGAGGGCGTGCCCTACCTAATTGTTGATCGATCTCTCCATAATGTTGTTCAGATAAATGGGTAGTTCAATAATTGCTCTTCGATCGATCTATCTTTTAATAGAGCTCTTGCCACAACAACAATTATGAAAAAGTTGTTTTCTCTTCTCATAAGTGTGTTGATACTGAACTTACTCTCTTGTAGAAACCTAATTAGGAATTAATCAAAAGAGTAGAAGTTGTTAATTATGAATATAGCATAGACCTAATTGTGAATCAGATATACAATAATACAAGTGACAGCTACAATTTTCAGACATATTTTCTGATCAATTCTGTCCTTGAAAAAATCTCTCACCAAAAGGTATGTTGATCCTTCAGATGACCCACATTGGAGCTATTATTGTACCCACAACATTGACTTTAGGCTCAATACATCCTTCTTTTGCAATATCAGGAGTCATTTGTACCAGTGCTAGTGAAAAAGGAGGAGCATCTATTGTTGTTGTCGCTAGATAGAAGGTAGCTATCTCCTTTGTACGATCAGAACTACTTAGCAGTGCTTGGATTGGACTCATTGCTGGTTCTTTGTGTAATGTCCCTTTTTCCGAGCAGAATTTAATGATGATAAGAATTGAATATAAGATTAAATAGTTAAATAATGAAAAAAAAAATATAATTATAATTAAATCATAATAATAAATTATAATTAGTGAAACCCGGGGACGCGTACTCGACCTAAGACCTTAGAGTACCCAATGCGGGGATGTCCTCGGGACGGGTACTTAGAGTACCCAAGTACCCCTGCCACCGCCCAAGCGTCACCGCACCCCGACCGCACCCGCCGCCACACCACTTGGGTGCTTGGGGACATTTGGGGTACTTGGGTGCTTGGGTACTTGGGTGATTGGGTGCTTGGGGATGTTAGGGGTACTTGGGTGCTTGGGCGATTGGCTGCTTGGGGACGTCAGAGGTACTTGGGTGCTTCATCCACTTTGTTAAGAGGAACAAACTTACCTCTAAGAGAGTAGAGAAGTGTGTACAAAGAGAGTCCAATAGCACGATGGGATGTAGAGCCAGAGGATCCTTCTCAGATTGATGAGGATGAGATTGCAGCAGAAACAGATGTAGGGTTGGTTGGTATTCCTTTGGCAAAACTTGAGCACGAGGAGTCCAATAGTTCCAGTGATGAGGACTTTGGCTTGGGGGATGATTGGAGTCGTCCCACCACTACATTTTGTCATTTTTGTTAAGGAAAGAGGATCGGAAGATACTAATATATAAATATATTATGTATAGTTGATATTCGCTGATCAATGCAATTGCCGTTGTAATTGATTGATTGACCAACGAAGATCAACTATATATATAAGTTGAATCGATGGAAATGTCAACAGTCATGTCTTTTGAATACCGACTATTTCCTAACAAACGACATAATAATAATATAGTCGCTGTTTTTAAAACCTGTCGGCATTAACAAATTGTAATAGGACTGTCACGATAGTTATCGTGACTGTTATACATGAACAGTCACGATAATACCGTGACTGTTTATGTATAACAATCACGATAGTATCGTGATACATAGTTAACTTATGAATTGTAGATTATACCATTCGATTTATATTTAGTGTTTTATATATATTATATATATATATATATATATATATATATATATATATATATATATATATATATATATATATATATATATATATATATATATATATATATATATATATATATATATATGTATAACATAATTAATGATTGATATATTATATTAGTATATATATACTATAACTCATTATATATATATATATATATGATAGTTTTATGTCATTTTTGTAAACACGAACGAACATATTTTAACACTCCCTCTTGAGAGAGAGTTTACCAATTTTGTAGAATTTTCACATCAAAATATATGACTCAATTCAAAATGTCATATCATGATAATTTATCACTTATAACAATATACATATTTGAGATGTCCGGACCAATCCGGCTCAACCCCTTTCGGGAGTCTATCTTAAATAATTGTTAAACAAGTGATGATTTTGGTAACAAGATGTCCGGACCAATCCGGCTCAACCCCTTTCGGGAGTCTATCTTGAGACCTGGTTTCTATTGTCAGGATCGTCACCCTGAAATAGAAACGATAAACAGAAGATCGTCATCTTCACACAATTTTGAAATATTTCAAAAATTATATATATATATATATTTATGAATGAAATGTACATTAATAGTTCATATTTTGATCAAACCAATTTTGGTCCTGAAGAATTCTATCTTCACCCTTGCAAGGGATTTAGTGAAGATATCAGCATTTTGTTCCTCAGTGCTGATGTAGACTAGTTTAATAATTTTTCTGTCTACCATATCTCTTACATAGTGATATGGAATCTCTATGTGTTTTGACCGATTGTGAAAAACAGGATTTACAGAGAGCTTGATGCAACTCTGATTATCACAATGAATAATGGTAGGTAATAGAGGTTTACCAAATAAGTCAAAAAGTAATTTTCTTAACCATACTGCTTCTCTAGCTCCCATAGATGCAGCCATGTATTCTGCCTCTGTCGAACTCTGAGCTATAGCTGATTGCTTCCGACTAAACCAAGATATTACTGCGGAACCCAAACTGAAACAAACTCATGTGGTACTCTTTCGATCAGTGGTACTTCCTGCCCAATCTGAGTCTGAATAACCTTGAAGTTGAATTTCAGTCTTGTCATATTTTAGTCCAAGATCACTTGTTCCTTTTAAATATCTCAAGATGTGTTTAGCTGCCACTAGATGAATCTGTTTTGGTTCACACATGAAGTGACTTAGTACATTTGTGGCATAGCAAATGTCAGGACGTGTATTCACCAGATACATGAGGGATCCAATTATCTGTCTGAAGAGTGTCACATCTGCAGGTTCTGAGTTTTCTGCTTCATCCTTTAATTTCTGAAGATTTGTCTCCATAGGAGTAGCAAGAGGTTTACAATCTACCATACCAAATCTGTTCAGAATATCAGAAATATATTTCTTTTGACTGAGGAGAATATGATCTTTGTTTTGAATAATTTCAAGACCCAAAAAGTAGTGTAGTAGGCCCATATCCTTCATATCAAATTCAGCTACTAGGTCCTTTTTACATTTATCTATTAGATTGTCTTCTCCTGTAATGAGTAAGTCATCAACATAGAGAACAAGGATTATCATGTCTCCTTTTTCAATTTTGAAGTATATATTAGGATCTGCAATATTTTTAGAGTACCCCAATTTGCTCAAATATTGATCTATTCTTTCATACCATGCTCTGGGAGCTTGTTTGAGTCCATAGAGTGCTTTCTTTAACTTGCATACGAATTTATTTTTGTCATGAGTGAGAAATCCTTCTGGTTGTTCAATGTAGACTTCTTCCTCAATCTTACCATTTAGGAATGCAGTTTTGACATCCATTTGATGTACTTTCCATCCTTTAGAGGCTGCAATTGCAAGTATGGTTCTGACAGATGTGTAACGAGCTACTGGAGCGAATGTTTCCTCATAGTCAATGCCTTCTTTCTGTGAAAATCCTCTAGCAACAAATCGGGCTTTATGTTTATCAATACTGCCATCTGGAGCATACTTGATTTTGAATAGCCATTTTGATGATACAACTGACTTATGTTTAGGTCTAGGGACAATATCCCATACATCATTTTTCATGATGGACTGATATTCTTCAACCATTGCTTCTCTCCAGGCTTGTTTTGATAATGCTTTCTCAACACTGACCGGTTCTGATTCTGATAGTTCAGTTAGAAGTGCAGTGTAACATTTTTGCGTTCTAGTTCTTTTGTTTTCTCTGGAGATTTGTGCTGGTTCCATATTGTTTTCTTCAAGTATTTCCCTGGCCCATAATGGTCTCTTTTTGTTGTTTACATTTTCTACACAAGAAGGTTCAGCATCGAGGATTGCATTTTCGTTATTTGATAATGTTGAATTCATATTTGAATTGTTATTCTCGCTTTCTTCCTCAAGTGATAAATCTTTCTCAAGATCAAACAAACTGTTGTCTTCATTATTAGTGGATGAGAAGTTTTCTTCAAATTTGACATCTCTGCTTATTTCTACTGATTTTTTATTAGGGATATATATTCGATATCCTTTAGAGTCTTCACTGTAGCCTAGAAAAATACCTTTCTTACCAGAAGGTTCTAATTTGGTTCTTTTCTCTTTTGGTACATGTATATATACTGGACATCCAAATACTCTTAAATGACTGAGATCAGGTTTAACTCCTGTAAATACTTCTTCTGGTGTGGTATTTTCAAGTATTGCATGTGGACATCTATTTTGAATATACACTGCAGTGTTGGCAGCTTCTGCCCAATATGATATATGAATATTATGATCATGCATCATAGCTTTTGCTGCTTCAATGATGGTTCTGTTCTTCCTTTCTGCTACTCCATTCTGTTGAGGGTTATAAGGTACAGTATACTCCCTCTTAATCCCAACAGATTTACAATAGTTTTTGAAGTTGTCAGATGTGAATTCCCCACCATTGTCTGACCTAAGAGTTTTGATTTTCTTATTGGTTTGATTTTCTACCAATGCTTTGAATTCTTGAAATTTGGCTAATACTTCACTTGACTCTTTAAGTTTTAAAAAAAATATCCATGTTTTCCTTGAATAGTCATCCACAAAGATTAGATAATATAGGGCACCTGAAAAAGAAGGAGTGGACATGGGGCCACACATATCAGTGTGAATAAGTTCTAAAACACTATTCGTCTTGTGTTCACTTGTTGGAAAAGATCCTTTAATGTTCTTTCCTAATGCACATCCCTTACAAATGCTCAAGTGTTCAGATTTTAGAGAGGGTACCCCAGAGGTGATTTTATGCAAAGTAGGAAGAGCACTATATCCAATGTGTCCTAGTCTTTTGTGCCAAATTTCATTATTTTGTTGAACATTGTGATTTAGGGCTACTTTTTGTTCATTACATAGTTTGTATAAGCTTCCATCTCTGGACCCTATGTGCATTGCATTTTTGATGTTTGTGTTTTTGGTCCAGAGAAGAACTTTTTCTTCATTAAATGTTACCCTATATCCTTGATCAGCTAGCCCTGATATTGAGATTAGGTTTCTCTTTATTCCGGGCACATATAATACTTCTTTTAACTGTAGAGTGACTCCATCTCTTATCTGTATCAAACAGGTCCCAATTCCTTTTACCGGATAAGTGGAGTTGTCACCAATGGTTACTTCTTCTGTAGAGTTTCCAGAAAGGGTTTCGAACTGATCTCTGAATCCAGTGATATGTCTTGATGCACCGCTATCTATTATCCAAGTATTTTTATTGGAATTTAATTCACTTGCTAAGGCTAGATAAAAAAGAGAATTTTCTGTTCCTTTAGTTTCTGCTAAGGCTGCTTGAATTTTCTATTTTTCTGGACAGTATTTGTGAATATGTCCAAATTTGTCACATTTATGACATTTTATTTTGGAGAGATCCCTTTTGAAGTGATGTTTTCCATTACTTGAATTGTTGAATTTTCTCTTCTTTTTCTGAGAAGTTTTAGTATGAAGGGCTTGTACTTCATTTTCATTTTTCGACCCTATTCCTCTGGATGCTAATCTCGATTCTTCTTGAGTACAATCGTTCTTTAATTGTTCGAACCTAGGTAAAGGTGGTCTTGTACTTATGCACTGAATGAAGGTTTCCCAAGAGATGGGTAAACCCTTTAGGGCGATAAGTGTAAGTTCAGTATCTTCTATAGTATTTCCAATGCAGAGAAGTTGATCTCTTATCTCATATATCCTTAGGAAATAGGAGGTGATTGTTTCCCCTTTGTTCATTTTCATGTTGAGAAGTTGACTCTTCAATGTTAAGATTCTACTGGCATTGTTTATCTCGAATGTGTCTTGAATGATTTTAAACATTTCAAAGGCACTGGTAATTCTCGATATGCTCGGGAGGATAGAATCTTTCACTGAATCTATAATCAATTTCCTGGCTTTGTTGTTTCTCCTTTTCCATGTAGTTTTCTCAGTTTCTTCTTCCGGCATTTTCATATCCTTCTCAATATATTCCTCTAGTTCAAGTTCCATTAGAAGAGAAGTAAGTCTTGTCCTCCAAGATACAAAGTTTGAAGGACCTTCTAATCTATCTTCCATTCTCATACAGTGAACCATAATTTAATTTATAATTTAAAATATTTTCAGCTATATGTTAGGTTTTATATATATATATATATATATATATATATATATATTTTATCTTCTTTATATTCCTTACAGCTCTGATACCATGTTAAGGAAAGAGGATCGGAAGATACTAATATATAAATATATTATGTATAGTTGATATTCGCTGATCAATGCAATTGCCGTTGTAATTGATTGATTGACCAACGAAGATCAACTATATATATAAGTTGAATCGATGGAAATGTCAACAGTCATGTCTTTTGAATACCGACTATTTCCTAACAAACGACATAATAATAATATAGTCGTTGTTTTTAAAACCTGTCGGCATTAACCTGTCGGCATTAACAAATTGTAATAGGACTGTCACGATAGTTATCGTGACTGTTATACATGAACAGTCACGATAATACCGTGACTGTTTATGTATAACAATCACGATAGTATCGTGATACATAGTTAACTTATGAATTGTAGATTATACCATTCGATTTATATTTAGTGTTTTATATATATTATGATATATATATATATATATATATATATATATATATATATATATATATATATATATATATATATATATATATATATATATATATATATATATATATATAACATAATTAATGATTGATATATTATATTAGTATATATATACTATAACTCATTATATATATATATATATATGATAGTTTTACGTCATTTTTGTAAACACGAACGAACATATTTTAACAATTTTGACATGATTTTGTACTCATTTTGATATTGATCATGATTCATATCATGCATGATGCTACTCATTGTAATCTCTTTATGATATAATTGATATTTGATAGAACTAATATAAATCCTATTTGCTGATAATTTGAATTTTGATTTTTGAATGTTACTATTGGGTATGTACTATGTTACTATGTTGAATGTTCAATGGTTCTGGTTCATGTTGCAATTTTTTTATGTTCTAGTATTTCAATTTGGTATGTTATATTGAAACATCATTTCATAACTAGCATTTCAAGTTCTATATGTATTGTATGCAGCACCCCTCCTCCCCCCTGTACCCCTGCTGCCATCTCCCCACCATCCCCCTGCCGTCCTGAAATTGAGGCCCTTTTTTTTCCACACCCGAAACTCGTCCCAGTGTCCCCCCGTCCTGACGTACCCCCGCGTCGGTGTTACACTGATTATAATATATAATTAATTAAATTATTATTATAATAACAAAATAACATATTATTAATAAATAACTATAATACTATTATAATTAATAATATTAATAAATAAATATAATAATATTAGTACACTAATAAAATAATATTAATATTATAATATTATAAATAAAACATTATTGAAACAAGGACGCAAAGCATCAAAGTTCCTACCCAAGTTAAATGTAATTTGTTGAAAGCTAATTAGTAGAAATGATAAACTTCAAGCTAAGGATACACAAATTTATAAATTAGAAGAAAAAAGTTATGTTGTTTTGTGTAGGTTAATTATATAACAAATGTGACAATATGACATTAAATAACATTAAATAACATTAAATGTCCATGAAGCATGTACAACAAATTCTCCAAGATAGATTAGGTATAATATATATTTAGCATTAAAGTTGTTGCCAAAGTTTAGTGTAATTTGTTACAAACTTATGAGTGAGAAATTGTAGAAGTTAATGTTTTTGTTTTGGACAAAAGATAAGTTACATACTAACAAATAGTACAATTTAGCATTAATAATAATATATTGTATTCAATTAGATTAGATATCTATGAAGCATGTATCAAAATATGTTACATATATAATCTTCATATTATCTAAATGGTACACTATAGCAGGAGCCAGTAACTATAGAGTAGCACACAGTACATAGTATTGTTAACACAATGAGTCAATTTTGATCCAATATAAGAGATGTAAACTATGAATGTCCGCTTCTTGTCTAATTGAGACATGTATCTGTTACACCCTGCATAACTTGGAACATGATGTACAATGTAAAAGTTTTCAGAGTGACAGATATCCATGATTTCCTTTTGTGTACCTGCAAATTTGTCATCTTAGATGTTAGTGAATAGAAATTGTGTTTAAGGAGATATCAATTGCAAATCTATGATTGACAAAACACATTGTAACTTGTTATATTTACCTTTTTTGACAGATGCATTTTTCAATCTTCATTTGTGATGGCATGTGATGGCATTGTGGTGGTTGAGGGTGAATCGGCCTTTGATTGAAAAATCCCAAAGGATAAAGATGAACCTTGATTTTTTTTGGGTATAGTCTTCAAATGTTGTTTCTTTCAGGATTGGTACCAGCTCTTCAACAATGGACTTATCAATTGAGCATTGCACAGTTTGTTTGCTATTAGTTGTGAGAAGAGTCTTGAGGTGAAGTGAGTATACATATGTGACTTCTTGATTGCATCTATTGCAATGAACTGTTTTCTCTTCTAGCATTCCATAATTTTCAAATTTAAAGTTGCACTGAGAACAAAAAGCATGAAATGGATTTAAAAATGCATTTGCCACATTGAGAATCCCGTCAACCTGCAACATATTTTTCAATATTAATGTAGTTTGTGTTTGCATCAATTACCAATTAGGGTGCTAATTTATGTAGATTTGATTATCTCAAGTGTTGTTTGCAGTAATGCATTTAACATCTCCAATGTTCTTTTGTCTTTCAATGTACAGATGAATGTAGCAATGCCTGTACGAAATGTTTTTTGTGTAGTGTCTCTCCAATTTTGTCATTCCAAGGAAGTAATAGAGCCTCAAACTTTGGATTGCAAGTACAATGAGGTGAGTATATTTAATACTAAATACTATTTCATCTAATAAATAACATGTTGCAATAAATGAAATACTATGATGTTGTATCATGTTGTTATTTACATTTTTTAATAGTATATTTATGATGGTACTTTATTGAGTTAATATATTAGTTGTTTACATTAAAAATAAATAGATTAGTAAGTTTGGATGATTGCCACTAATTCTTAGACATTGTGTCTTATATGCCACTGCGAATTTTAAGAAGATTTAAATGGACATATGCTCATATTGATAGAAATAATTTATTTAAATACTTCAAGTTAATGCAATATTGTATGGATATATGTTGTGTATGATGTACCGCATCTTGCTATGCATTTTGCCCATTGGTGCTCGTATGAAGTGAGACGGAGCCATACTCACTTGCTTGCAAGATCCACACAGTGTCCCGTTATCCTTCATTGTGACTATCTGTGTTTATGTGCTTCGGCTATATATCCTATGTGCTAACTTGAATAGGTACCAGACACATTCCACCTGAGCTACAGAATTTGAGTATGTCTATTTCCCCAATGGTGGTTATTTGGAGATGACACATTGACCAACTTCCTTAAGCCTATCCTCATCTTGTTAAATTGAACATGATTTGTCCTTGAAATAACCTTATTACATTTGGCTACTATTATATGATAAAGGCCAATAACTCTAACCTTATGTGGATACCCTGTGATAAGTATTTTTGTGTTTAGATGCCTTTTGTAAAAGTTTCATTGCAAATTATGAGATTTGTTAGATTAATAATTTTATTTAATAGTCAATTTTGATTAAATGAGTTTAAATAAATTATTATATGATTTTTTTTTATGATGAAATAATGATTGAATAATATTTGGAGCATTTGGGAATAATTGAGGATTAGAAGGAAGTGAATATTTATTAAATCTATGATTTAGTGTTATATTGAGTTTTATAGTGTAAATATTTATTAAATATTTAAAATAGATTAATTGATATTTTAAAAAAAAGATGAATATGACATATATGTGCTTATTTTGATAGGCATTGCATTATCATGATAAATTGTGTATTTGAGAATAAAGAATATACTTTAATTATTAGTTATTTTAAATATTTCAAAAAGTGAAGTGAAAAGTTTTTTTTTGAAAAGAAATAAAAAAATAGGAAAGAGAAAAAAAAGTTTTTTTGGGAGGTTATTTTTGGAAAAGTTATTTTTAGCTCTCAAACTCTTCTACATGAGAATTTTGATTTTTTTGTTGGGAGAAATCTATCGGAAAGATTTTTGTGGGTATGAGCTCAATAGATTAGTCTCTTCAATTTTTTTTTGTTGTTCAAAAGATTACAACTATGATCGGGTATGTGAAGAGTTCTTCAATTTTAAAGTTTTGATCAAGTTGAGGTAGATTTTTGTTGATTTCTCTCCCTACTCAATCTTTTCAATCCAAATCAGTTTTGTTTGTTTAGCAATAAGTTTTAGAATGTTTCATATTATTACACATTTTGGTTTCATACATTGTATCATTTGTTTGAAAAAAAAAATGTCAAAAACATGCCCTAAGTAGTGTTATGCTGCCCAAATTTTTAGAAATAGTGAAAATGTGAATTTTATGTTAAAAGGGGGGTGTTGGGCACATTTAGAACCAAAGGGTATATTTAGAATTTTGATTTTTGAAAGTTAAAAATTGAAGCTATTTTAATAGAGTTTATGATTTTGCTTGAAAAATAGAAAAAATATAAAAAGTGGAATTTAATTGTTTTGAACTCATATTATTTTGTGGAATGATAGAATTATATAATAAAATTTCTTATTTGACTAAATTTGAATCCATTCTCATATAGTTATAGTCATTTGAAAATTGTACGTAAATAGTGATATAAAAATACAAATGTGATACTTTATGTGAATAACAAAATTTCATTGTGAATCTTGAATTGAAATTTTATTTGAAAAGTGTATTGTTGGGTAGATTTAGACCAATGGGTTTTAATTTTGTAGCTTAAATCCAAATTTGATTTTTGGACTTTTTATTCATCACACCATTTTGCGTGCTGTCCAGAACCCGTCATTCATCATGTTGGACATGAACTAAATTTTGATATAGTTTATCTTTGCTACAAGAAATAAGAAAAACAAATTGAAATAGTCATAGAACATTCTGAATATTTTTATATTTTGGTCTGAAAGTGGTCTTTCAAGTTAAAATGCTGCTTTTAAAACCCTTATAAAATTTTACCAGAAATTGGTATTTTTGTGTTTTGAAGCTCTCTACTCAATTTTTGAATAATAGACTTGTCATGAAATATGTAGGAATGTTTAGATTCAATATTTATTTATTGGATCACCTTGAGATCCGTGTTTTTGACGTTGTGTCCAATTGAGTGTGTGTTATTTAATCTGCTTGCCTCGGGTGCTTTTTGTGTTAGTATAATTTTGCATTTATTATTGTTCTTGCTTTTGACCTTTTATACTGAGCTAATATCATCCATTTTGAAATGATGTATTTGTAATTAATTATTAAATTACTCTCTCTCAAATAAGTTAGTAATTTCAGAATTCCTATTGCATATTGTGAAGGTAGTTTATGTGTGTTTTATATGTATGTTTTTCTCATGTATTAGAACTTGTTGACTTTGGGATGTGATGTGGAGATGAAACTATATATGAAAGGCAAGGTATTGATTTTGGACTTTTTGATTCTATGAGAGGATTATTCATTTTGTGTGAGCTACTTGTGCTACATGATGACACTTTCTATTTATCTTACCCTATCACCTAACCTCATTATAGATGAAGTAGAACCCTATATGCATTACTTTGTAAAAGTAAATAATAGATCTTTGTTATTCATGTGCTGAAGTGAATGTCCTATGTTTGGCGTGTGTGTAAGCCTACTCCTTAGTGTTTCATTGTTATTGTGTTTGGGTCATGTGTTCATCTCCTAGCATGGTGGGGTGGGCCTAAGGGTTCCACATGGTCGGGTGGCGTGGCCAATCACCATTGGGGACCAAGGTTCTTCGTCAATAGTGACTTCAACTTTCAGCATTGGGGTTCATCTTTTCTCTCTCCTCCTCACTCATCTCTTACTATATTTGGTTCATGTTATATCTTTCTTATGTATGTTATTAAGGACTCATGACCTAGGTAATGTAATCTTGTAAAATGGATCCTTTGTATGAAGGAAATGTAAATATAAATAACAATGAGATACTTAGTAGTAGTTTTCATGTTTTAGTGTTGGTACTAAACATGCTTGTTATAGCTCCTCTCTTGATATTTGCATCGTTAAGGTTATCATAGGAACACTTCAATTGGTGCTCTAAAATAAATATTAGTATAATCTTGTGGTTATGTTTCTGGTGCAATTGAGTGCTTTCCACCTTGATGTGCCCATTTATGGTACTTCATGTTGTGGGGTCTATCCTTCATTCTTATTTTCTTAACTTTTTCTTTCAAGGAAGTCAATAAGATTATTGTACGAAAGAGTATTCTATTGTAAAAACTGGTATTTCATCATACGACAAAATAATTTTTTGTACGATTTAGGAACTTCATCGTATGTCATTTAGATTTTCATTTTTTATACTTAAATCTTTTATCATATGATAAAGTAAATGAGTTTATCATTTATCAAATAATGGGCATTTACGTCTTGGCCAAAAGATGTAAGTTGACTTTTAGATACCCTTTTTAGGAAACACACCCTCCCCAATTTTAAACAGATCAATCTTTTGATTATCCTAATAGCAATTATATGTGTATTTATGTTGTCTATGTGATTAATCGATAAATAAACTTGTATGATTAACCATGGTAAGAATTGTCCCTTGGTCTTGAAAAGAACATCACTATAGAAATGTATATCATAGTAACTATATAAACTCTTGTATATTAATCACTTAAACAATAGCGAGCTAGTAGATGCATGTAACCGTCCCTTGAATTTTAGAAGCGTGCATGGGAATCTTTGGCGGTGTTGTAAGACTTCCGCTTGCATATGTAGATATATAGTTGTGTCATATTTCTTACACTTCTTATATTAGTTAATGCTTATTATTATAGTTGGTTTAATTGTTGTAATATTTTAGTAAAAAAAAAAATTAAAAAAAAAATGTTTGTTTTGATCCTTGTTCCAAGGATTCCCGGGCGGGGCATGACATTTGGTATCAGAGCCCACGTTCATACACTGGGCCTTTGTGTTATGCGCTCATTGTGGTTGGGGTATTTGATGTGTAGATAATATACTCTATGATGGTTATATATATATATATATATATATATATATATATATATATATATATATATATATATATATATATATATATATATATATATATATATATATATATATATATATATATATATATATATATATATATATTCCTTAGTATGACAATAAATAGTTGGAATAATCGATCCTTATTTCTAATTTGTGGAGTGGATGGTCTGTTATATCTTTCTCATTATCTTCTCAATTAGAAAATGAACTGTCATTGAAAATCTCCCGATCTTAGATGTGTTTGTCTCCTTATATCCTTGGTGGTAGATCAGATTGAGTACATGTCATAGTGTATTTGTGAGAATTTATAATGAAGTTGAAGATTGTCATGATATGTCTTTTCTGCACATTCCTTTTGGTAAGTAATTTATATGGTACTTAAATTAGCTTCATATTTACTTCTTTCATGTGTTGTGCATTGATATTGCGTATAATTGTTGATTGATATCATGTGGATTTAGATTATTATTAATTCATTACTTAATAGGTGCATGAGGTAAACATTAAATATATTTTGTTCATGATAATTGTTTAAACATGATTTCTTCATGTCTAATGTTATGAATATGTCATATTTATTAATGGTTACATAAATTTCAGCTATCTCTTCTTCTTTTTTTTCTCTATTATGTGATATGTAATTACAAGGATGCTTATTAGTGATGAAAATATTATATGTATGTAAAAGTTGATACATTGTATGATTGATACTTTTGTTTCTTTCTATTTTTGTAAGTAGAAATTTTAAATTTTGAAAATTGATAAATTTACTATCTTTACCTTGATTAGGACATGGAAATGTGTGCTCATTTTATGAGTGTTGATATGATATGTTGTTACTAATGTACCTTTTTCATATTCTATTAGAATTGCATTTTTAATGAAATATTATTTCTTTATGTTTGCAAATGGATAAATATTGACAAGTATGTGTAGTGAAATGAGATGTTTCCACTTGAAGTAGAGATATTATAATATTGGTAATCAAATTTGTGTTATGTTGAATCAAGTAAATTGTGAAATAATGAAATGAGAAAATATGAATGTTGAGTAATGTTATCCAGTAATTAAATTTTTTATGGATAATAGGGAGTACTTGAATTATATATATGATGTTTATGTTTCTTAATTTTTGGAAGCAATGAAATCTATGTTATATTAATTTATTCTTAAATTGAGAAAGTACTCCTCGTGCATGTGAACATCCAGTACCAGTGATATGTTGTGTGTTGTCTATAACCAGTACTTGCTTTGTGTGCCCATGAGGTGGTGAGTATATGTGTACCCACCCATGGAGGCTAAGTTTGTAATTGGGTATGGAAGAACCATTCCTTCATTATGTTGCATATGTTGACCCTACTGAGTGCCAACCTACGGGTTGTTGATAAGTCAGTACGTATAGGGGTAGTAGTGTATCTTCTTTTTCTTGAGTGGACATCATGGTTATCACTGATGTTTCATGCATTTGTATATACACTTTTGTGATCTAGCATGAGGAGGGAGATTTTTGGCCCATGCTATGATGTATTCTGTATTGTACATGTTCCGACATAATGCATGAGATATGATGTCACACCCACTGGTGTTCCAACACAGTGTTAGTGATGATGCCATGTTGCCGATGGTAGTGAGCTGGGCTCGGGAACATGATGCCACGTACTTAGATACGTGTAGGCGCGCAATATGTATATGTATTTTATTCCTACTTGATGCAGAGCGATAGGTAGGCGCTTGCATACTTGTAGAGAGGGGCCTATGGTTGCTCGATTTTGAGGACCGGTAGGCATATGGGAGTACCCTAGCTAGGTATACCTCTGGCTACGACAATCACCTATTGAGAGGTATTGTTATGCGGGGTGTGACCTGCATGTGTTTTCTCCATGAGGTACACTACCATGTGACATATGACCATTGTGTGCTTTTTCCACTTGGTGTATGGTCATGCCAGGTGATGATGTGTTTTATATATCTACCTGATGCGGGGGAGAGTGCCAAGGTTGCCACCCCATGTCATGTGATCTGCGGGGTCTTTCTGGGATACATGAAGGGCTATCGCAAGAGCCAGATGATTGTTCCCTCCTTCTTCGTTGGGTGATTAGATGTAGTCACATAGTGATGCAATGTGAATTTTATGATATTTTTTAATCTTTGCTTGTGTGGGCCAACGATTTATTTATGTTATTTGTAATGGTTTAGCCACAAATTGTGAGATTTTATTGCATGTAGCTCTTCGAGTTACATTTGATTTATTGTTACAATTCCATGGATTTTCTTATCTTATTGTTGGAATTGAAGATTTAATTTATTTTATTTGTGGACTTTGTTGGCTAAACTATTTATCCTTATTATTATTTTTAAGTTGGTCTTGTGTTGTAATGTGATTCCTCTCTAAGACTGGAGGAGATGGTCTTGTAGAGTGTATACGAAGAAGTAGACGCAGAGAACCCCCATAGTATGGAGGTATGTGAGGTTGTTATGCAGCCATGACCACTACCTGCCTTAGAGTGGTGACTCTCCCTTGGAGGCTAAACACCTTACTCCAAACAAGGGATACTAGTCACGTGGTCTTGTATGGAAGGTTTCACCGTATGGTGAGTAACCCATCCCCATCAAGCCACTGAGTGAGATATGGATTCAGATGAGATCATACCCAGAGCACATGTACATACCCGATCTTGAGCCTTGTGTTGTTGTAAATGCATGTTATTATCGCATATTGTGGTAGAAGTGGACCGTTCATATATCATCATGTTTTATGAGTTGTGGTGCTAACTATGCTATGAATTTGTGAAATTGAAAATGTATCATGAAAGAGTGTTTTTTTGAAATAATTAATGATCTTAAAATGCTTAGTTTAAATATATATTTTTCTTAGAAACATGATAAATGATAGCAATTTGATTCGTATTGTATGATTTGGCATGCTTGCTAAAGGAGGATTGATAGAAAATAATGTATTTGATTGATTGTTTTAAACTATGTATGAATTCTATATGGAGATCGTATAGAAAACTTAAAAATATTTTTATGATGAGCCTTAAATGTGTATAGTAATGATAAACTTGTAATAATAATAATAATTATGACATTGATAGCTAAACTCTTCATGATTACTTGATCTACATTGATATTGATATACACATATGTATTGTATGTAACCATATTAATGAAGATTATTTTATGTCTTTCCTTGGATCCAATGAACATATATATTATTAGTATTGCGTAAAAGATATTTCAAGACTAATGTGTGGTATGTTTCCATCTTAACCTTTATGACTTCCAGGAGTAAGTCGAGTTTTAGGGGAGGGGAATGTAGTGTCTCTCCAATTTTGTCATTCCAAGGAGGTAATAGAGACTCAAACTTTGGATTGCAAGTACAATGAGATGAGTATATTTAATATTAAATACTATTTCATCTAATAAATAACATGTTGCAATAAATGAAATACTATGATGTTGTATCATGTTGTTATTTATATTTTTGAATAGTATATTTATGATGGTACTTTATTGAGTTAATATATTAGTTGTTTACATTAAAAAAAAATAGATTAGTAGGTTAGGATGATTGCCACTAATTCTTAAACATTGTGTCTTATATGTCACTGCGAATTTTAAGAAGATTTAAATGGACATATGCTCATATTGATAGAAACAATTTATTTAAATACTTCAAGTTAATGCAATATTGTATGGATATATGTTGTGTATGATGTACCACATCTTGCTATGCATTTTGCCCATTGGTGTTGGTACGAAGTGAGACGGAGCCGCAGTCACTTGCTCACGAGATCCACATGGTGTCCCGTTATCTTTCATTGTGACTGTCTGTGTTTATGTGCTTCGGCTATATATCCTATGTGTTAACTTGAATAGGTACCAGACACATTCCACCTGAGCTACAAGATTTGAGTGTCTATTTCCCCAATGGTGGTTATTTGGAGATGACACATTGACCAACTTCCTTAAGCCTATCCTCATCGTGTTAAATTGAACATGATTTGTCCTTTAAATAACCTTATTACATTTGGCTACTACTATATGGTAAAGGTCAATAACCCTAACCCTATGTGGATATCCTGTGATAAGTGTCTTTGTGTTTAGATGTCTTTTGTAAAAGTTTCATTGCAAATTATGAGATTTGTTAGATTAATAATTTTATTTAATAGTCAATTTTGATTAAATGAGTTTAAATAAATTATTATATAATTTTTTTTTATGATGAAATAATGATTGAATAATATTTGGGGCATTTGGGAATAATTGAGGATTATAAGGAAGTGAATATTTATTAAATCTATGATTTAGTGTTATATTAAGTTTTGTAATATAAATATTTATTAAATATTTAAAATAGATTAATTGATATTTAAAAAAAAAGATGAATATGACATATATGTGTTTATTTTGATAGGCATTGCATTATCATGATAAATTGTGTATTTGAGAATAAAAAATATATTTTAATTATTAGTTATTTTAAATATTTCAAAAAGTGAAGTGAAAAGTTTTTTTTTGAAAAGAAAGAAAGAAATAGGAAAGAGAAAAAAGAGTTTTTTGGGGGGTTTATTTTTGGAAAAGTTGTTTTTAGCTCTCAAACCCTTCTACATGAGAATTTTGATTTTTTTGTTGGGAGAAATCTATCGGAAAGATTTTTGTGGGTATGAGCTCAATGGATTAGTCTCTTCAAATTCTTCTTACTGTCCAAAAGATTAAATCTATGATCAGGTATGTGAAGAGTTCTTCAATTTTAAAATTTTGCTCAAGTTGAGATAGATTTTTGTTGATTTCTCTCTCTCTACTCAATCTTTTCAATTCAAATCAGTTTTATTTGTTTAGCAATAAGATTTAGAATGTTTCATATTAGTACACATTTTGGTTTCATACATTGTATCACTTGTTTGAAAAAAAAAATGTCAAAAACGTGCCCTAGGTAGTGTTATGCTGCTCAAATATTTAGAAATAGTGAAAATGTGAATTTTATGTTAAAAGGGGGGTGTTGGGCACATTTAGACCCAAAGGGTATATTTAAAATTTTGATTTTTGAAAGTTAAAAATTGAAGCTATTTTAATGGAGTTTATGAGAGTTTATGGTTTTGCTTGAAAAATATAAGAAATATAAAAAATAGAATTTGAGTGTTTTGAATTCATATTATTTTGTGGAATGATAAAATTATATAATAAAATTTCTTACTTGACTCAATTTGAGTTCATTATCATATAGTTATGGTCATTTGAAGATTGTATGTAAATAGTGATATAAAAATGCAAATGTGATGTTTTATGTGAATAACAAAACTTCATTGTGAATCCAGAATTGAAATTTTATTTGAAAAGTGTGTTGTTGGGTAGATTTAGACCAATGGGTTTTAATTTTGTAGTTTAAATCCAAATTTGATTTTTGGACTTTTTATTCATCGCACCATTTTGCGTGTTGTCCAAAATCTGTCATTCATCATGTTGGACATGAACTAGATTTTGATATATGTTGTCTTTGCTACAAGAAATAAGAAAAACAAATTGAAATGGTCATAAAACATTCCGAATATTTTTATATTTTGGTTTGAAAATGGTCTTTCAAATTAAAATGCTGCTTTTAGAACCCTTATAGAATTTTACCAGAAATTGGTATTTTTGTGTTTTGAAGCTCTCTGCTCAATTTTTGGATAAAAGACTTGTCATGAAATATGTAGAAATGTTTAGATTCAATATTTATTTATCAGATCACCTTGAGATCCGTGTTCTTGACGTTGTGTCCAATTGAGTATGTGTTATGTAATTTGCTTGTCTCAGATGCTTTTTGCGTTAGTATAATTTTGCATTTATTATTGTTCTTGCTTTTGATCTTTTATATTGAGCTAATATCATCCATTTTGAAATGATGTATTTGTAATTAATTATTAAATTACTCTCTCTCGAATAAGTTAGTAATTTCAAAATTCTTATTGCATATTGTGAAGGTGGTTTATGTGTGTTTTATATGTATGTTTCCTCATGTCTTAGAACTTGTTCACTTTGGGATGTGATGTGGAGATGAAACCGCCTTTGAGAGGCAAGATATTGATTTTGGACTCCTTGATTCTATGAGAGGATTATTCATTTTGTGTGAGCTACTTGTGCTACATGATGACACTTTCTATTTATCTTACCCTATCACCTAACCTCATTATAGATGAAGTAGAACCCTATATGCATTACTTTGTAAAAGTAAATAACAGATCTTTGTTATTCATGTGTTGAAGTGAATGTCCTATGTTTGGCGTGTGTGTAAGCCTACTCCCTAGTGTTTCATTGTTATTGTGTTTGGGTCATGTGTTCATCTCCTAGCACGGTGGGGTGGGCCTAAGGGTTCCACATGGTCGGGTGGTGTGGCCAATCACCATTGGGGACCAAGGTTCTTCGTCAATAGTGACTTCAACTTTCAGCATTGGGGTTCATCTTTTCTCTCTCCTCCTCACTCATCTCTTACTATATTTGGTTCATGTTATATCTTTCTTATGTATGTTATTAAGGACTCATGTCTTAGGTAATATAATCTTGTAAAATGGATCCTTTGTATGAAGGAAATGTAAATATAAGTAACAATGAGATACTTAGTAGTAGTTTTCATGTTTCAGTGTTGGTACTGAACATTCTCCTTATAACTCCTCTCTTGATATTTGCATAGTTAAGGTTATCATAGGAACACTTCAATTGGTGCTCTAAAATGAATATTAGTATAATCTTGTGGTTATGTTTCTGGTGCAATTGAGTGCTTTCCACCTTGATGTGCCCATTTATGGTACTCCATGTGGTGGGGTCTATCCTTCATTCTTATTTTTTTAACTTTTTCTTTCAAGGAAGTCAATAAGATTATTGTACGAAAGAGTATTCTATCGTAAAAAACTGGTATTTCATCATAGGACAAAATAATTTTTTGTATGATTTAGGAACTTCATCGTATGTCATTTAGATTTTCATTTTTTATGCTTAAATCTTTTATCATATGATAAAGTAAATGAGTTTATCATTTATCAAATAGTGGGCACTTACGTCTTGGCCAAAAGATGTAAGTTGACTTTTAGATACCCTTTTTGGGAAACACACCCTCCCCAATTTTAAACAGATCAATCTTTTGATTATCCTAATAGCAATTATATGTGTATTTATGTTGTCTATGTGATTAATCGGTAAATAAACTTGTATGATTAACCATGGTAGGAATTGTCCCTTGGTCTTGAAAATAACATCATTATAGAAATGCATATCATAGTAACTATATAAACTCTTGTATATTAATCACTTAAATAATAGCGAGCTAGAAGACGCATGTAACCGTCCCTTGAATTTTAGTAGTGTGCTTGGAAATCTTTGGCAGTGTTGTAAGACTTCCACTTGCATATGTAGATATATAGTTGTGTCATATTTCTTACACTTCTTATATTAGTTAATGCTTATTATTTTAGTTGGTTTCATTGTTGTAATATTTTAGTAAATAAAAAATAAAAAAATTATGTTTGTTTTGATCCTTGTTCCAAGGATTCTTGGGCAGGGCATGACATTTTGCATGTCATTCCGTCGTACAATATTTTTGAATAACATTGCAGGAATTTCACCATTTTCTAGTTGTTGTGCTACTTCCACACTTTGTTCTTGAAATGCAGAATTTATTTGGAGCTAGTCATTGATAACAGGAGTTATTTTTTGTAGGTTAGAACCAAATATAGAATAATAATATAGTGATTACATGTGAAGTACAAAAAAGTTGAGTGTTGAGGAACATTGTTACATGTACTCTGTCTTCATCAATGTTTCCATCTTTTATGTCAACTACGTATTGGGAGCCTGATTGTCTTCCTGCAATTACTAGTGCGCCAATTGTGCCAATGGCATAGTTACTTGTGCTCATGAGTAGTTGTTTGATCATGGTGCTTGGTATGAATTTATATTCCTGACAAAGCCTTGGTATAGCTTCAATTGTGCTTGATTCTTTCAATATTAAGATGCAATCACAATCTCCACGATCATAGTTTATTTTAGGCGCAACTTGAAATCCTGATATTGAAATGGTTGTTCCTACGAGTATTTTATCTTTATATTGTTGTACAAGATTGCCTGTGATATTTAACGTTATTGTCATTTCTGCTCTGCAATCTGTCAAGTATGTGCGCAACACTTCACGTGTTCTTCTTTCCTTGTCCAATGTTGTTGTATATACGACAAGGATATCTCCTTCAAAAGTGTTGCCTGCTCTTCTTGCATTTAGATCCTCAATGGATATGGAGTTGGGGCTGCCCAATTTTGACCTAGACAAGATATGACAATATTATTTTAGTAATTTATCATATGGGTAATTGATACTAGAAGAAAAAATATATATGTTTATGTATCAATTGATTCATTCTCTATTGACTATTAGCATACAAGGAATAATAATGTTAAAAAGGGAAAATTTTATTACCTTTTTGTTGTGTGGTCTTGTTTCATATGTGTTCCTTTTCCAGTTCTTTTGCTTCCTTCCATTGTTTTGTTGCATAAACAATATAGAACGTGGTGGCATGCATCATCAAATTAGAGTTATTATTTTAGATGGGATAATTGATTGCTTGTGAATTTTTTTTGCATTATTGTAGATATCAAGTTTATTCCATCTGTCTTTGTTGGTATATTTGTTAACAGTTTAAGTGGTGTCAGTTTTCTATTTGAGATGGAACTTTATGAATGCATCAAGGTGGTCAGTCCAATATGCCTCTACCTTGTAAGTACAACATGTATTTGTACTTGAATTGGTCCAGATGTGATCAATTGATGGGTTGTATACATTGAGTGTTTTGTCTATGATGTAATTCATGTTGTGGTCTTGCATATATTTTTCAAGAATGTCTTTCCTTCTATTTTTACTTGACATGTCAATATTTAAATCACCTAAAATGTATATAGTGCTCTTTGAATTCACATATGTGGTTATTTGTTGAATAATGGTACAATATTCTTGAATGGGAGCATTAGGTTTTGCATAAACATTACATACATTTAGCTCATTGCTTTCAATAAAAGTTGTTATTGTGATAGCTTCAATATTTATTGTTTTATGTTGTTTTATTTTTGCGATGTTTAGGTTCTTTTTGGTCAAAGTCATTATACCGTGTATGTTATGGGCATTGAAGTTGTTGAAATGTTGAAATAGAACATGTATTTCAGGTGGGTGCATGTGTACCTCTTGCAAGCACAAGATATCTGATGACATTATATCGTAGTCATTAATAATGTCATTAATATGAGCCTTCAAGTTGCGTGTGTTTAGTGTACATAAGAGCATAGATGATGCATTATGACTACAAGTATTGTTGCTCTCCAATTCCCATTTTGCATTTGATTCAAGGTGACACATTTTATGGTGTACTTTTTCTTTTATTTTAAAATTTTTTACTGATAGAGATTTTAACAAAAACAATGATTCGATTGATTTAGATCATGAGAGCGTTGTGTATGTTAATCCATGTTGTCTTATGCCCGTAGGATCAAATGCCATAGCTTGCATTGTGAGTCCTTGGGACCGATGAATGGTTCTTGCACATGCTATTTGTATTGGAAATTGTTTTCTAATTATAATTTTCTTGTTTGAAAACACTTTTTGGATAGGTCGGCTAATGCGAAGTATGGGTACCCAGTCATTGTCAATTTTTTCATTATAGCATTGTACCAGTTGTTTACATTGTTGCTGCCCAATTGTTGTATCACTAAATTTGATCCACACTATATCAAAATCATTATATTTCATATATGCTTTAAATATTTCATCTAATCCATTCACTAGACCATCTTTTGTGTTGTAGTTTCCTGCATATAGTTCTACAAGAATATTTATTTTTAGTTGTATTTGAAGTGGGATAGAAATGGTGTGCTTGTGAAATCGTATTGCATTGCAGTTGTCATCATGTTCATCAATTGAATTTAGGACTATCATTTCACCATAAACTATTGATAGCATTTTATTGTTGTGAGCATCAACATCCTTTTTTCTGTAGAAAAGGAAAGGTAGCATTGGGTCCAATGGTGGTGTCCTTAAGCATTGTTGGTTGAAGTAATGTATGTCTTCATTTGTTTGTATACCTATGCGTATTTTGTTAAGAATAGAAATAAATTTTTCATCCTTTTGTCTCATCGTGCATATTAGAGAATAACACTTGATGTTGTCTTTCCAGAAATTATAGGGCATCAATTTTGACATAGTTGCTTCATTTTCAAATACGACACTGTCAAGTATTGGTTGTGCTTGATATAAGTCACCAAAGAAAATTATGTCCAAGTTTCCAAAGTATGTAGTAGGTGTTTGCATTATATCACGTAATCGTTTGTCAATGTAACGTAGGAATGTAGCACCAACTAATGATATTTCGTCAATGAGAAGTACACGTAACTAATCATAGTGCTTTGACATTGCATCCAATATTTCACTGCTAAGTGGAAGATACTCAGATGTTATAAAAGGTATGTGAAATGCCGAATGTAATGTGATTCCACCTATGTTGTATGCAACTTTGCTTGTGTAAGCAGTTATTATGCCCTTGGGTTTGTTGGGATCATTGTTAATGGACTTACTGTAAATGCGAAGGAGGGCTTGGTATATAGCTTTTGCGGTGAAAGTCTTTACAGTGCCAGCTCTGCCTGTCAAGAACAAATGCAATGGGTTCTTATTGTTCTTTAATTTTTTCATTACAACATCTTTAATGATTTCTTGTTATTCTCTATTCAACATTTGCCTCAATTTGTAGTACTCATTGTTGTCCATGATCTGTGGATGTTGGCTGATTTCGAATGTATTATAAAATGTGTTACTTTGTTTATTGTGTATTTTGTCTTGCATATCTTTTTGTATGTCATATTGTTCAATTTGTTTTTGTTTTTTTGGTGTAAAGGTTTGGCTTTCTGTGTCATCTTGTTCAAAGTTTAATTCATTGACGGCTTTGTCAATGTCTCCCCATGCATAGGTTGTCTTATGATTAAACTTTGCTTGATTTATATTGATTGTTTTCTCATGGTGAAAATATGCTTCTTCCCATGATGGGAAACAATGTTTTAGCGTTCTCTCATTTATTGTAAATGGTACATAAAGTATTAGTTGTTCTCTACAATAATTTTCTAAGTCGATATGTTTGTTAAAGTTGATAAATCGTATTATACTTGGTTTTGATTTTGGTGTGACTTTTTTGCCTTTTTTGTTGTATTCATAAACGAATTCTGCAAGGCATATGCTTGTAATATTTGGAGGGCATTTTAAATAATAGTCCACCAAAGATTTGGAAAGCACATTTTCTGACTCATTAGGTTCTTTACTTAATTCTTTAGTTGGTTTTAGTATAAATGTGTGATCATTATCAGCTTGTGTATCTATGAATATGCATTTTCTTGAGCTGTGATTCAGTGGAAGTGACAAGACAATGTGAGCTGCTTGTTGTGATGACATTTGTTGTAAGTTGAGTAGCGCATTTCCTAATTTGGTTATCATCTTTATTGCATCAATATTGTCTCATTGATGGTCATTGCGTATTCTCTTAAATGCATATGTCATTGATATGTCTACCTTTGTCATGTATGAGCTACAATACATTGCTGCAACATATGCATTAAGTACAAATTGTGCATTTGTATTGGCTTTCCATAGCTGTGGAATTTTCTTTGCAAAGCTGTTGTTCCAAATTTATGATGGCTTCCTTTGTAAAAAGAGCGTGGGTCTATGTAAATTTGACCTTAGAGCTGTAATATATTTGTCTTCATCCATCTCAATTTCATCTAAGAACATTTGAAAAGTGCATGAGACATCATAGTTTTCTTTTTGTAGTTTGGAAAAAATGTTGGTTGCCTTTGTAATCATTTCTTCATTCTTCTCTGATAGTAGTTCAAGTATCCTTGTCTTCTAGAGGGGTGGAAAAGGGAAATTGTATCTACAAGATATCTTTTTTGATCTTCTACATTGCTTTGTATGGTGGTGCTTATGAAGTGGACGAAGAGCAAGTTGTAAATGTTCAGTGCTACAAGTAAGGTACTTGTCAACAAAGTTTGTGATATCTGTGTTGCTATCTTTCCCATAGATCGGTGCATTTTTTACCCTGAGTAGGAGATGATCATGTTCATTTCCTTGATTTTGAAATTCAATTACAGAGAAATAATCTGAAACATTTCCAAATAAAGAATCATCGGTCAATATCAACTTTTTCATTCAATTTATTCTATGTCTATAATAGCATGCACAAGTGACTGGGTCTTTCTTGATTAGATAGAATTTATCACTTTGTTTTTTACTGTCATGTTTCTCTTGTTGTAATTTTGACTGGTGTAAACTGTACAATTCCTCAAGTGTATTTGTCAATGGTTCCCAATTTTGTTCAGCACTAGTCAAAGTAACAAAAAAAGTCGGTGGTCCAAGCTGTCATATCATTGCAAAAACATTCTTCTTAAGTTGTTGTGTGTAGTCTAGAGATATTCTTATTCTTTTGAAATCAACATATCCAATATCTGATTTTAGGATTTTTTCTAGGTTTGGTTTGTCTTTGACATCTTTTGCCAACAGTTTCCTTCCTTTTAATTGACCTTTTAGTATTCGTATCCACATTGTAGATAACACTTGTTGTACTAGTATCTTTATTGTCTTGAAGAAGAGATTTGTTGTATGGTATGCAAAGCATCTTTCTGACTGTAGCAGTTCCCATCGTGCAATTTTTTGGTAACTAAATTTTTGGACAATGTCTTCATCACGTGCTTTTCCGAAGAATAATATGGGGAAATTCATTTCCTCAACATATTTGTCTTTGAAGATTCCAATTGGGTAGTTCTCTTGTGCAGGTGCCACCTCAATTATTTTGTCTTGCATTTTATGTATAAATCTAGATTCGGTAAACCCATGTATCAAAGTTTCACTACATGCGCCATGTTCTATGTCACTATCTGAATCAAACTCATTTTCACCGATTTTTGTTGATGGCTCATTTTCAATATTAATTTTGAGAGCTTCTTTCCAATCTTTCTTTATTTCAACATTTTGCATTTTGTATAGTTGTGTCTTTGTTAGTTGAGTAAGAGCTTGCATGAGTACATTTGGTCGTACCATCCCTATCTGAAATGCATTTTTGTATTCCAAGTGTTGTTTGAGAGCGACAATTGTTGTTGTGCTATTAGTTATTTGTGGCAATGCATTTTGTATGATGTTCATGTTAACAGGAACATTGATAATGGAACCAGTTAGTCCTATTTGGGATCTTTTGTATCCTAGCTCCCAAATATGAGTGAATGCAATTCTGAGTGAAACAAGTTGTTCTTCTAATTGTCATAAAATCTGTACATGTTGGATTGGTTCATTAGTTCGAATCTTATGTGGTGTACTATATGTAGGGAGCTTGAATTGTTTCAATGTACAAGAGCATCTTCGACAAATAAAATCATTCATCTTTACATGGTTCGATTGTGCTAGACTGTAATAAATATTTTTCTTTTTTCTTTTGATTGGTCTAATGTCTTTGTTGAAACACAATACTTGACAAATTGAGCATGGATACTTTGGTGTATCTTGAATTGTTCTTTCAAAAATTTATGTTGGTGACAATTCTTTTTTGTTTTTTCGAGCTAGATGAATTATTATTTCACATCTATTTGTCTTTCCTTGGCTTTTGCATGTCCATGTTGTCTTGTTGTATTGTAGATTTTTGCTTGCATTTGTGTTTGTATTTGTAATTGTTTGGGCGTTCCTAATAAATCTCTTAAGGCAACATAGTGTTAGTGCTTGCTTGCTTGTTGTCAGAGCTTTTCTCTTTGACATTTTCAATGCAGACCTTGGCATATTGTACTTTTTGTCTTTTTTCATTCTTCATATTGTACTGTCCTTTATGTTCCCTTATGAATCTCTTAAGTTGGTGAAATCGCATGTTTGCTCCGGGAATGATATTTTGTGACTCTAATCTTACTAGTGGTTCAAAATGCCCACTGAGAGGGTTTGTATCATGGAAAAGGATTGCATAGGCTTTTGTGTGTATTGATTCATTGAAGTGCAGGTACTTCTTTTCTGTTGTGCTTGACCAAAGACATATTTGTATGTTTAACCACTTGGATAACCATTTAATGCAGAATATATCTCCCCATAGTCCAGTTTCTTTGTTGTATGCATTTTGCTTTGCAAAGAGACGCATTCTTCGAAAATATGTGTCTAGATCATGTACTTGGTGCAATTCGTATAAAGTCTCAGGATTAAGTTCAGTGCTATACGACTGCAAAGCTTCCAATTCACCTTTTTCCATGGATTGTTGGAAGTAATCAATAATTCCATTTCTTAGTTGGAGTGATGTGTATTGATTTTTTAGAAGAAGTTCTAGGGCGTCAAACAAGCAGTCACCTACATTATATTTAAATGTGTGTACTCTACATAGTCCTTCATTTTGTAATGTAGTCTCAATATTGCATTTTTTATTCTTGCTTGTTGATTGGTATTGCTCGATATCTATGATTTCTATTTTATTTTGTTCCATTAGTTGTTTTGGTCTCCTAGTATATTTAGAAAGCAAAAAGTTTATGCGCTTCTTGAATTTGAATAAGACATTTAAACAGTAATGTAAATGAAGGGACTAGTGCAACCTTGCTTTGCTTGACAATTGTATATTATTGTGCTATTTCTTTCCTATCTCTAGATGTTCTGGTTCTGCGAGACAAAATTCATATTGTCATTACACTATGTTTTGAATTGGTTTCATCTTTCTTCATTGTTGTTATTCATCTACTCTATGATAGTATTAAGAACATTTTGACATTTATATTGTTGACATGTTATAAGCAATCATACTCTTTAGTGAAATATTATGTCATAAATTTGTTTACCTAATTGCATAGCTTTTTTTTTGCACAATCTTAAACTAGAAATGCAAAATCTACTAATGTAAACAAGATTTATGCGTTTCTCTGATCCCTACAATCTACTCTTCATTTTTTTCACATGAGCTATAATTTGTGAACAAAGTTCACAATGTTGTCCCATGATAGGCACATTAGTAACATATTTTTTGCAAACATACTTTCCATTGAGAAGGATTTCAGTAGAATCTTGAGAGTTTAACTGGTGAGTTGCAACGATGTCATCCAATGCTAAGTTAGGATTGAACATGTTGGGCCTATTTGAAAGCATGATCTCTTGACAAGATAAGGGAACATTTGACAGATAATCATAATTAGGTTATGAATTTTATACAATAATTGTTTAAGAAACTTATCATCTCTATATAAATACAATAAAAGGCTAACTATTTGCTCAAATAATGTATTAGTTTCTACTACTACCATAGTTAATAACTGTAAATAAAACATACAAAAAGGAGGTGGCCTTGAAGTTCATACCGGTGAATGCACTGATGTGTGGCCACTTTGTCTGCATATCTGTGAAGCTTTGGATGACTGTTACTGACATTGGTTGCATGAGTTCTCCCATTTTGTCTATTTGGATTAATGACATTGATTTTGAATAGAAGCTATATTGGTGTATTTTTTCAAAATACCATTTCCACAGGTCTCTTGATGATCAACATTTCTGAGCGTAACTTGACGCTCGCTGCTATTTTCTATAGTCGATATGTATTTGTAGTCTTTACACCAATTGTTAGGACTTTGAATACAATTATTTATGATGTTGCTTGTTCCTTGAAATAGAGAATCCTTTAAATTTTTATAATTGCCTTTGCGTGATTTATCATAGTACTACATTTATTTCCTTGAGTCTTTGCACAAACTTTCAAATGGCAGATTTTCAGTTGTTTGTATGCATTGGATCATAAATGGTTGTAAATTATAAGTTCATTACATTCTGGACAATGAAAATATATAAAATTTGAATAGAATAGATAGTTGTGAGATGGTATAGTGAGAACCTATGTTTCCTTTCACTTCTTTCATAGATCTTGCAGCTTTTTCATAGGCAATAGCTTATTCCTGTGTTGTCTCAAATGTTCCAAGCCATCAATAGCACTGAGATTTCGGGTCCCTTATTTCAACAACATAATAAGCCCATGGATTTTTCCTCACAACTTTATATATATACTTTGCTTTCTTAAACAACTAAAACTCCCAGTGCTCAATATCTGTAGATGTTCAAGCTACTCTCCTTTCATGGAATCTTCAGAACTTGAATGCTTTGGTATCATGTCCATATTTTTTTTTAATTCCTTACCTCATGTATACATTTTTGTAAGGACAATTATATAATGATTCTTGTGGCATTACTTTTTTCAATATGCAAATCAAACCAACTTGATTTCTTTGTTTAGAAATACAAGAAAACCCGGTCTACAAAAATAGTTCACATTGAATAGGTATATTGAAAATTTGTAATTGTTCTAAGTGCTTTCGTTCAATTAGAAATTGTATTATGATCACCAAGTCGATGTTCAAGAAATACAATCTAATTTATTGTGCACACAGATGATTGTCTGCTCCATTTTCATGCATAACGTTCACATTCTGTGTGATAACATTATCCCAATGCATTCACTTATCACAAGTAGTAGATGATAACTACCACATTCAATGTCATTAATGTGAGGAATAGACGTGTATCCTTGACCATAATGGCTAGAAATAATATAAGACACATTTCTATGAACAGAATTAGATCTCCATATGGCGAATTAATAACATTGATAGGTCTAGCCATTATTAGCAAAGTCACTTATTCTATTATTTCAAGAAACTCGTTAAGTGGAAAGTATTTGTATGAAAGTAGAGTAGCTTTGATGTTGGATCTCCTGTACAATTATATCACAACATGAGATGTGCTTTTAGGACTTGTTGACATTAAAAAAATGAATTTTTTTTTAACATGACACTAGTAAAATATTACCAACATTTGTGACTAGTGACCATTTGCAATGCATTATAGCCAATGAAATTTACATGAGTTTAGTATAGAAGGACACCATGGTTACATTATTTCAGAAGCCTTTATAAGTTTTATAGCAGTTTCATTAAGATACCAATGGATTAAGATCTCTAATAATTTATTAACATTATAGTACACAAAGAATCATTGTAGACATTAGCAAGAAGAGGCAACATCTATGTTAAGGCTTTCACATTGTGCTCATGTTTCTAGGTCTGCAACATGTACAATTAATTTTAGTTGATCTCATTTTTTCCTTCCCATTTTGGATTTCTTGTTTGTCATTCATTGCAAAATATTAAAAAAGTTTTAATAAGAATGTAGCCAAATTTGCATATTATGATAATTGAATTCAACTTTAGTAAAAATGTTACTTCATTAAGAAACAAAATGTACTAGTTCTTAGTCACAGTAATAATACAGATGGGATCGAAAAGAACACGACGTAGGTAAATGTATGTGGTAACTAAAATACTCATTCCATTGTGAGAGATACATATCGTACTCTGTTACAATAAAGACTATTGCACCAAGTAGCCAATAGTCTCACTCCTTGCTTTACTACAAGCCTAATCTTATACACCCTAAGTATATATATGGTTGTACTTTTATTGTAACCAATATCTCATCCATAAAGAAGGCGCCATCTACTAACATCTGCTACAAGATGAATCTCAAATGGTGTGTAGGTGTTCTCAAAGGAAATAAATAGTGGCATAAATAATTGTGATTTATGGTCTTAGGTGCTAGTGCTCTTGTATTGGCATCATACCATTCCCCGAGAAGGTCTATGTTTTCATGCCTTATTATCCATTCAAGGGAACAATCTGAAAAATGACACTATAAGATTTACTACAAATACGAGTGTATCTTGTTCAGTATTAGCCTTGAATGGTGATAAGAGACAGAACAAAGTTCTACACGCCGAGCTGAAAATGTTGACGAGTTCTTCTATAGTGTGATTTCCAAGAGGGAAATGGTTGATGATATCTCAACAACAAAAAATGATATGGGCCTCTTTACAAAACCTTACAAAAATTTTCAGGAATATCAGTTTTGTGTTTGAGACCAATGGGGACAGGATATGAATTTGATTAGTGCCAGCTATTGGTTGAATGTCTCCCCATCCATCATATCTAAACATTTGAACAAGATTATTATATAAATATGTTTGTAAAATGTTTCTTTGACATTTCTTCTAGAAGTTCTTCAAGCCTTTGAATGACCAAAGATTCTGAACTTTCAGAAAAAAAGATTTATGTCTTCATCAAATCTATCATATGCATTAACAGATTCCATTTTTGTACAATGTGGAGGAAAGGAAACCTGTTTGCAAGAAGAAATATTTCTTAAAATTCCCTACACCTTGTGAGTTTGCAATTGCTAGTTGTTAACTCTCAAAATCCAAAGATTTTTTATTGGTCATAACTCATTAACATGTGACATGAGAACAAGGAAACAAAGAAAATACAATTGAACTTTTGTGCGAGAAGAAAATATTTAGAAATTAGTTTAAAAAACACAAACCAAATACGTAACATAGCTATAGTCACATGTATCATTATATTTCTTGGATGACAATGTATTCTAATCACATGAATATTTTTTATTGTAACAATTATCGCATTAATCAAGCTATATGACCAAAAGAAGAAAATCTTTCAAAATTGGTTAGAAAAATATAAACCAAATACATAACACAGCTTTAGCCATGTACTAGTACTCTTCTTGAAGGGCAATGTATTCTATTAACATTAATATTTTTTATTGTAATAACTATGATATTTATACAATGATATGACTACAACATCATCATGTGTAAACGATACATTTATGTTGGATATTAGGAGGAGATTGCAAAAGCAGAGTTCATAGCATTGACATGTCCTTTCACACAAACTACATGTTTCAAGTCAATGTTCATGTTGAACATGTCATAGGGACAAAAGGAACCAGATGCATGCACAAAAACCTTAGTGCATTAAAGATATTTGAAACTCTTGTTGCAAGCTGCTCACCTAAGTGCACACGATGTACATCCAAAGTATGTGTAAAAATAAGTTCACAATTATTTGTGAGGGCTATTTGGAGAGAACTGCATACACATGATGCAGCATCACATTCTTTCAATGCTTCATGGGAGAGAAGACCCCCAACAAGATCATCACTCTTAGGTGCAACATAAGCGGCAAGAATTTCCTTATAGCCAATTTGGGGAACGAAGTATTCCTTTAGGTAAGCTTCTGCTAATTTTTGCACAAAATTTGGCTTTTGTATTAAGTCCATGCAGTTTGACAATAAACATGACACAATATCAGAGTAATAGACTGCTCCAAAACTATTGCTGAGAAATTCCTCGCCTAATATCAACCGTAGTGACTATTCAACTTTTGGACAATCGATGCAGAAAACATGTCCCATTGTAGTAGAATCAATTGGTCCAATTATAGGACAGTCCCATTGTGGCTTTGAAACATACACATGTTGATTTGTCCCTGACTTGTACATTCTGTTATAGTGTATAAGTTAATACACACTAATTGAAAATGACAAGGATCTTGCAATCTAATTACTTGATCATTAAACTATTTAATTTAAAAATTATTTTTAATTTATAAATATGTAAATACGCAGTAATTGAAAATGACAAGAATCTTGTAATCGAAATACTTGATCAGTAAACTATTTGGTTTAAAAATTCTGTTTAGTTTATAAATCTGTAAATATCATAATGTGTAGTTGTAAAAGAAATATTTATATGGGTTTCAGATAGTGTAACGAATTACTAAAAATTGTTGTAAAAGACAGAGACAATATAAGTGCATTTTGTTTCGCTATTCTTTATTAATTATTTATATCATATGTAATTCAACAAATCAAAGAAGCATAATTGAAAAATTTGGTCATGGATCTGATTTCAAAATCTTACCTTCTTGTCTCTTTTACAAATCTGTGTTGAGGTAGGTTATTAATAGATCTTCTTAGGTGACCTCCTATACCTGCATTTAATTTGACATTATAAACAAATGTAAGTCATTCGCATACATATGGATTTGAATGATGGGGATATTTCTCAGTACATTGAAGTAAGTGACAAATATTTATTCTTTGCTTATCAATTTGATGCATGCAAGTGTTATAACCATCATCATTTATACAAACGCATGCTCCATAGATGGAGATTCCCTCTTCAATGAACATCAACAAAATCACAAGCAAATGCTAGAAAGAAATACTTGAATTTTTTCTTGTGTTTAATGCTAAATACAAAGTATTTTAGCAGTTAATTCAAAATATTTCAAGAATCAACTCTAGTTCTATAAGTAGGTATTGTTTAGAAACTATTTATTATGTAATTAAATATCCTAACTAATACTGAAAAGGTGTAACATATATACCTATTTAGCTTCTATAAACAATAATTCTATTTAAAATATAATAATTCTTAAGTACATAAAAAATTAAAAAGTAATAATTCAAATAGTCATTTATGAAGGACATTAAGTATCCATACATATAATGAAACTTATTAAAAAATATTTATTTATGATTTATTAAAAATTAAAATTACTTAATTATATATTTTTTAAAAATTAAATAGAAATAAGGTAATTTTTTCTTATAAATTATTGGTTCCTTTCATTGAATACATATGTCTTTCTTGCAAATAATGTATAAACAAGAAGGCAAGGCCACATAATCAGAAAAAAAAGGTGTAAGCCATCACTTATATACCTATTTAGCTTCTATAAACAATAATTCTATTTAAAATATAATAATTCTAAGTACATAAAAAATTAAAAAGTAATAATTCAAATAGTCATTTATGAAGGAGATTAAGTATCCATACATATAATGAAACTTATTAAACAATATTTATTTATGATTTATTAAAAATTAAAATTACTTAATTCAATATTTTTTAAAAATTAAATAGAAATAAGGTTATTTTTTCTTCTAAATTATTGGTTCCTTTCATTGAACAGCATCCGTCTTTCTAGCAAATAATGTATAAACAAGAAGGCTAAGCCACATAATCAGAAATATCACATGATATTCAAGCCACAGCTTATACAAAACTTGTCAGACTGGACAAATATATATTTATTGTTATTAAAAACATATTTTGAGCTAGTGAAAAGCACAAATTTCAACAGATGGACCCTTTTGATAGCACAAACGACTACAACATCATTAACAAAAGCTCTAGCACAGTATACAGAAATGCAAAGTGTAAGCAATCTAAGAAACATAGGAATGCCAGACTCAGCACATCTAAAAGACGTTGAATTCAAATCTTCATAAAAAGACACATGTCAAACACCAAAATTTGAAGCAAAAAAGTGCTGTAATACTTTGTTACAACTACCATGAAAGATTTTTTTTGCTGCTCGCTCTTTCATTTTAAATGGCCAGAATAACATGACTTAGTCGGTTTGCTTCATCTTCAGACACTAAACTTTTGTGATAATAATAACCTTGCAGCACATAAATAATGAAAAGCACTGGTTTTTATTTAGTTAAAATGGGTTTTGTTCATCTTAAAAATCTTCAATTTTGTGATAATAAACACCTTGCAAGAATAGATACAAACATAAATTCAAAACCAGAATGTTATTGCAAAAAATATAAATTCAAAACCAGAATGTTATTGCAAAGCATTGCTTATTATTTATTGACTCCTGTCATGACAGAACCAGCGTTGCATATGCACAACTTCATATAAACCCCAAGAAATTCAAGACAGAGCCTTCATTGTTATAGTCAGGACATCATAAAACCTTGCGCGCAGAGACACAAACACAGTTTCAAAACCATAATTCTAATGAAAGCCACTACTTGTTATTTAACCTTGTCATGACTGAGCCATACTACATAAAGTCTATATAAACCCCAATAATTTCAAGATAGAGCCTTCATTATACAGGTTCCTGTGAAAAGTCCTCTTGAGGCATGTCAACAAATTTTTGTTTATTGAAAAAACATGCTATATCTATAAATATTTGTTTTTCCTATTTGTCCAGACCATCAAAGCTAATTTTAAGTCTCTGCATTATTTCTTGAGGGATTTTCTTAACTTTTTCCAATTCTAACTTCCAAAAACGCTCACCCCTACCAAAAAAAAAAAATCATGGTGTCCCAAAGTGGCAATCCAGCTGCATAAGCACACTAACTATTGTACTCTGTGATCATGTTATGGAGAATATCTTGAGGAATAAATTTAAATGTGAAACAATCTCAAGCTAGGCAAAAAAAAATCATGGTGTCCCAAAGCAGGCACAAAGCAATGATACAGAACATAGACAGGCATAGAAAGAAGTTTAAAAAGACAGAGATCTGTAAGCTATCATGATGTAGAACACAGATACTCATGAAATGATTGCAGTAATGGTGCGCAAAGCACTGTCATAACATTGAACAAGCCAAAAGGAATGGTAAGCAAAAATAGAAGTGCCAATATACTGTAACACAAGCTCACTGTCTAAAGATCATGAACCCACCTTCATATGTTCAGTTGCAGACCCAACTAGATATTGAATCACAACCTCCAAACATCATGAATCCCAATACCAAATAATTTGATAGCAAATATCTTGGTATTATTTGAACTTACAGCAGGGTATGCACAAATGACTTTGATGGAGATACAACTGAATACCTCAGGTCTCCATATAAACTCCCCTTAGTTTAAGAACCCAAGATGTTTAATTGTTAAAGGAAAACTGCCAGTTTTACTAAATTTTCACTTGAATTTTATCGGTACACGTTGAAATGTGGGAATTTTATTGCATCAATTCATAAGCAAGCAAAGTTTTACAACCACATATATTGCTGATATTGAACTTATCTAGGCTTAAATTTAGTAAGGGCACAGTTGCCAAAATTATGCAATTTGGAGAGCTTTCAGGAATTTGTCAGATGTGCTTTTATCGACTGAAGTTTATTTGGCAAGATATTCACAATATTTTGTGAAGCCAAAACAACAGCTGATCCGATCGTATATCTAAGGTTTAACAATTTTCCATACCCAACTTTGTTCGGAAAGCCATTTGGGAAAAGTGAAAACGTCAAATTTCAGGAGGAAAATTCATATATTAATATATTCTTATATGTAATGATAATTTATTTTTTGAATAGGCACTGTCTATTCTTCATGGTAGCCAGAGACTTAATTGTGTACCAGAAATCTCATGAACTCCTATAGTTTCAATTCTCAATTTATCCATAGACTTGAAGAACTGACATGGCATCATCAAGGTCATGTTGTCCACCTACTAATACTAATGACTTGTAATTTTCTAAATGCTAATATAATTCTCCAATATTTTGATTTAGGTAGTAAATGGCAATAAGGAGATTCAGCATATTGTGAGCATTGTAACAATATGCTGCAAGTTTGTTTTTGTACTATAATCTGAGGTGCATGAATCGCATGAATCTGTTCCGATAGAGGGTGCAACACTGTCAATACCTTGTGTTCCAGGACCATTTTCAGTAACTCCTCCATAATCTTTGTAATAAATGACCTGATGAAAGGTCAAGTGTAGCACATCCCAGGTGGGAGGGAATCCAAGAAACGCCCTTATAAATAATGTTGAAGTAGGTGGGCAGCATCTAATTCTAAATAAGTGTTCTACTATATCAAGAGAAAAGGGAGAATATGGAGTTTCGATTTTAATTAAAAAAAATAGCCACTATCATAAAATCATTCAATATGCAGTACCAGATGAGCAATAGAAAGAAAATTCACTACGATATATGTCTTCAGAAAAGTAAAAGGTAAAACAAGTATCTTACCTAAATCGGTATATTAAAAGAAGAGCAGCGATTATTGGGCATGAACAACAGCCATAAGATACTACAGAAGAATACTAGAGGGTCTATAAGTGCTTAATACTGATGACAGAACCAATCCAGGGCTCTCAAGCCACAATTCATAGTATAAATAAAAGAACATCTGCATATTTTTTGTTGCAGAGCTCTCCAAGTTACAACATCTAGCTACTGGATACAAATACAAGCTAAGCAGCACAGATCTATTTTTAGTTCTTTAGCATGATCTATATACAGTGGCTTCATCTTGTAACAGACAAAAACATCTGCAGCATTTAACACTCTCTGGTCACGGGTTGTAATAATGACCAGGCTACCAGAGCTGAGCATACCTTCAACTGCAGGTAACAGGGCATCGAACTGATCCTGATGGTCGATGTCATTTGTTTTTCATAAATCTGATAATCATATAATCTGTAAGACTGATGGGATACACTTTCTCAACCACAGGTATGAAACACATCTTGAAGAGGGCTACCACTACTTGCAGCCACCGAATTAGCATGTAAATTGTCATTTTTTGAAAAAAATAAGTGGTTTTGGGGAAAAAGAAAACTTAGCCGCCGCTGCAGCTGTTTAAGTAAGCATTCTAAAAGAGAAAGCATTGCAGCAGCGCCTAGAAACAGCAGCTCAAAAACCATGCTTACGATGACGGATTTTATGACTATTTTTGCTATGAAGCTCAGCAGCACAAGATCTATTTTTCGACCAGAAATAATGGCTTTTCATGTTGAGACTAAGGCTCTGTGATGATAAAGGCAAACATAAAGGACTGATCAAGCATCAGCTCAAATAAAAGTATAATCATGAAACTAGCAGCAGAAAAAACTGCTTCTTGCTGAAGAATTGTGTGCTAGTCTGGTTTAGATACCATGCCGTTTTCTATGGTCAAATTAGGACACGGACTGTGGGTCTCCTCTTAGCGTGCTGGGTTGCTACTGACAGCTTTATAGTCGTAGTGTGGGGATTATTCTTTCAAAATTCTGGAGGATGCTGTAACCCAAACCTAGCATTCAACAATAGAAATCTGCAAAGACAGTAAGAATTACTAAAATAATAATTCTGTTCTTTGACCTTAAGGAAATATTTTAGGATTTGCAAGCGGATGTTTGCCTTAACCATAACTACCTTACTAAGTAAATATTCACGATATATAATATGCTTAATACTGATGACAGAACCAATCCAGGGCTCTCAAGCCACAATTCCATAGTATAAATAAAAGAAGATCTGCATTTTTTTTTTTGCAGAGGTCTCCAAGTTACAACATCTAGTTACTGGATACAAATACAAGCTAAGCAGTACGAGATCTATTATCTATTTTTAAACCGAGAAATAACCGCTAAAAACGACTTAAAGAAAAATGAAAAAAAGAGACAAAACAAACCCAAGTACTTACCACTGCCAAGCTGCTAAGATGAACAAGGAAGAGAATAGCACCCGGCCGGCAAAAGAAATGAAACCCAACTCTCTGCTCTCTGAGTGTTTTGTCTTTTTCCCTTCTTCTCTTTGTCTGCCCTCTCATTATTTTCCCTTTCTTCCTTTTAAAGATAAATCTAACACTCCGTATTAATGTTTTCAACGTCCACATAATAAATGGGTATGCTCTTTTAAATGAGTATCCGATAAAAAAAATTTAAACAGGCTGCAATAAATGGGTAGGGGGTCTCTTTAATAAGCATGGATAGTTTTGACTCTCATGTGTATTTTTTTCTTGATTTTATTTTATTCTTTTATGTTTAATAGATAGAATAGTATTGAAAAATAAATGGGTATGGTGTTTTACATAAATGAGTATGGGATAGATTTTCTGGCTGCAATAAATGGGTAGGGGGTCTCTTTAATAAGCATGGGTAGTTCGACTTCCATGTGTATTTTTTATAACATATATAAATGTGATTTTAAAATAAATCTATTATTTTGAGTAGTGACTATTAACTGTGTGGACCAATCACATGTTTGGAAAATGATATATATAGAAATATTGAAAATAAAAGATAAATATAAACTATATACTTTTTCTGAAAAATGTTAAATTCAATGTGCTGATTGGTAGAATGAATAGAAAAAATAAATGCATGAATGCATAAGTATTCCTGCCCATGGTAGGAACTAATAATAAACAAGGCAAGTGCATCAGAAGTATTAAAGACTGGGAAGACAGAGCATAAACACTTACGCATATATATGTAATCAGGAATTTACAACTTCCTGAGATTCTCTGACAAATTGATTAGTAATCATAATTAGTATACCCAGATGAATATTTATAACTGTGCATAAAACCATATTCAATATAGTTATATCATATCCACATCTAGTAATACATTGACAACAGTGACTTCCATATGTCTGGAACCAATATAATCCTATAACTTATCAATATATTATATGAGTTGTCCTCATACTTACATATTGAGCAATATTTAGATTAATATAATCTCCATACATTTGTGTGCGGTGAAGAAGATCTATATACACATCCAGAATGGCATAAGGCCCCCTAGTTCATTCTTATTCAGATTGACCTTATGGTCTAAGGAATTGGAAATAAGTTAATCTTCATCTTTTATAATGAGGTTAAAAACAGTTGGAATAAAAGATATTGTTACTCCACAAGTTCTTTTGCGGTGTGAGTATAAGTTTAAGATAAAAAGAAACCTCTTGGATTTGAAGGTCTGAGAACAATGTCCTCATATCCAACGTTAGATGGACAAGGGACATTACAGTTTGCACACTTTAACTAGACTTGATCACCTTGCAGCTCTAGCTCCCATTTCAATTCGCCGCACAAGAATGGAAAGCGCTGGAGTGGGAGCTCTGTGGGGTTGCAGTCATGATAATGGAAAAGTCATTTTTGGTATCCTCTTTTTGATATTGAAAGATAAATTGCACATTGAGCTTCTTCGCTCATGGGCAGCTCGAGTTGTGGGCAACACATTACTTGTTATTGGAGGTATGGGCATTAAAGACGCCTCACAAGTACCTGAACCTTATGTGTCTTTAGAGAGTGGTCATCATCAAGTAAATCTGTTGGAGCCTCTCAGTACTCTTGAAAATGGCAAAAATAAGCTCAGATTTGCAACCTTTGCGACAGGAATAGTGCAGGGCTTGCAGCCAGATGTACTTATTTTGTTTTTACCTGTCCTGTCTCTGCCTTCTTGTTTAGCAGGGGGAGGAGCTTAGCTAATTTTTCGCTTTGCACACTGTTAGGCATCTATAATGGCTTGAAATTGATAATAGCACAAATTGTTTCATCTGCAATTTTTCTGGATCTGTTATTGATACAATTCCATAAAATCTTCTGGGGCTAGACAAATACGCTTTAGAATCAAAGCGATGATTAAAACTTGTCTTCTTGTTGGGTGTGATTGATAGAAAAAGTTCTCTCATGAATAAAAAACATAAGTAATCACAAAATTTTCAGCAACATTATAAGCTTAAAGGGAGCTAGAAATTTCCTGGTCTGGACTTAAAAGCCACAAGTGTCTCCACAGCAACCTGCTATCTTAGGCAAAGGTGGAAAGATAAGGCACATCCTTCAAGTTCCACAAAGAGGAGAAAGTTCTATATCCACGTAGGTGAGATGCAATAAATATCACCTATCAAAGCCTTAAAACAAACCTGAATAATATTAGACCATCCATAGGCTGCAACTATTAAGCATTGATTACTTTAAACATAAAACATTGCCTCCTCAATGTATGGCGCACTTCCCACTATACAAGCATGCGTAGCATGGTAAACACCAAATCATATTGATATGATGGAAACTGATGGACATGGACAAGAAAAATGCCAACACTAAGAGCTCCAAATGGTGGGGTTTGATGCTCGATATCATAGCTACTGACTTTTTGCAGGTTAAAGATTTATCTGACTATGGATTGAACCTCTAACTCCCCCTCAAGCAAAATATTTGTATCAATCCTGCAACACCTTGCTCAGACAACAAACAACTTTAGTGCATCAAGCTACCTAATTACAATGTCATGTCACATATGCATGGACTGGCTAAAGCTCTAACCTAAAGCTTTCAATCTATAGGCATTGGTGCTCTATCACTAATAACTACAATCCAAAGTTGGTGACTCGGTGGATGAAGGCACTTAGTGGACTACGGATAGCCTCCTCATAGAAGTAGGAGAAAGCATTCTGCTAAACAATCTTTAGGGCCTTGTTCTTTTCATTTTCATGAGCCTCGTACAATTGTGCAACTAAAACAACTAGCATCTTCTACAACATCTTAGGTTCTCTTCTTTTGCCTCTTGTAAGTCACTTCCAGCTTTTATCAGCCTCTTACAGTCACTTCTGCTGCCTCTAGCGTCTTCCATGGCAACTTGGTACTTTGTTAGTCTCTAGCATCTTGTGCAACAATTTGGGCCATCTTCATTAGCACTACAATTTATGCAGCATACATGCTACAGAAGTTTTGGTTTGGTTTTTCTCATGTTTGATACCCAATTTGTTGAGCTAAAGCACAATTCTTTTGTTCAATTTTGAAATTAATTTAAAAATTGGAGGAGGCCTTTATCCTACAGTTTACCGGTAAAAAAATACTACTGATATAAATCTCGTGCATGCAACTAAAGAAGAACAATCCTCATAAAATATTAAACTTACAATTGTAGTATTAGCCCTCTTAAAATATTGAATTTGAGAATCTAATAGTGTTTAGTAAACACGATAAATATCATTGAGGTTCGTTCTTTCAATATATTAGTCTAATTTAACCCTGATGTGGATACATAATGAAAATATGACAACCACAAATATATTCACATTTTCCCAAATTAAAATAAACAAACATAAGAGTTGGATACCAACAAGTGATTGTGAGAAAATGGTAAGATGTGCGTAGGAAATGTAGGTAAGCTAAATCATTATAGATGAGCACATTTTGGAAGACAGGAGGAACAACGGTAGAAATATTGGATTCTCTATGATGGACTCTAAACATGACAACAAAACCTCCCTACTGGCTAAAGAAGAGGCTAGCAATCTAATCCATATAGGGTTTCAAAAAGGTAACTACTTCAAGGCAGAACAACATGTGTTACAATAATTAAATAGTTGAATTCCATGCAAAGCCACAATCTATATTAATTAATAACACAAGGATAACAATTTGAACAATATTTCAGTAGCATAAGCATAGTGTCACTATCATCATGAATTCTTGAGATCAAAGAACTTATAAGCCTACAAAATATCCGTTTTTTGAGATTTGGGATAATGATTAATTGTTGACCAAAAATCAATGTTTTAAAGCACAGATGGTTGATTTTTTTGAAATGTAGGAAAGAAGGAACTTTAAAGAAAAAACTAAGTTAATCATAGAATAAAATAAAAACCTAATTAAAACAGCCTAAAACTGGGCCTTACCTCTCATAGATCCAAAAATAGGTCCACCAGAAAAATGATAACAAAAAATAGTTGTGACCAAAATAGTAATTTGATACCAGAACATGTTTAGTGATTTTAATGTAACTTCTGCTCTGAAATAATTATATCCTTTGAAGAATTCTAAAACCCTGATCGCCAGAAGACTGACCAAACAATCTTGGTGACTCAAATTTGATGCTATTCATTCCCAAAATATTGTTGTGGATGACTTCATTAACCCTGACTGTTATGTAAATTGGTGAACAGATAATTACTGCCTAGGTTTTGAGAAAACTAAAAGCCAAAATGAAAGTCTGAAAATTGCCTCAAAACATTATGGTTTTACTTTAAATTATTGTTTCAGAACTCGCGTCGAGTAATGCGAGTTTAGGCAGGTCGTGGGTTGTGCAATCGCTGGTGGGTTTTCATGACCTGTCTCCATGACGGCGGGTCATGGGCCAGGATCCGCATGATTCAGCCGAGTCATGCGGGTCATGCCATGACTCGCTAAGTCCAACAGTCACGACCTGCGCATATTGCAGACAGAGGTTTCTTTATCTTAAAGCTACAATAGTTTATAGCATTATACTTACTCTGATATGCCAGAGGAAGAAGCTGCAATGATTATCTATGAGCCCCCAACTTCAACATTACATGATTAACACAGTAAATTCACATCAATCATAAGCTATGGCTAGTGCAAGATGCAAGACATTTCCCAAAAAATGATGGATTACAAGTTCAATCAACTACAATACAGTAGAGATTGTCTTAGTGTTATTTTATATACTAATTTCAATAATATTTTCACATGATTTTCTACTCCTGAGAAAGGATCTTGTATTTGCTGAAGACAGGCAAGGAAAATATATATATGACATGTCATAGTTAGTAACTATTACATGCCATATATATATTTTCCTTGCCTGTACTTATGTGATGGATGTATGTTTATGTATGTGATCAAATTTGATTCTATTTGATGATGTTATAGTGTCTTTGAGCTTTATTCAATAATGGGTGCATGAAACAAGTTTTAAATTGTTAAAAATCTCTAAATTTCAAGGGTTTTTTCATTTTGTCCAGTCGTAGCCGAGTCACAAGTCGAGTCAAACTTTCCGAGTCATAGCCGAGTCTGAGTCATGGAACTATGCTTTAAATCAACCATACACATGAAACCCTAGAGGCACCACAAATTGACATAAACTTTGCTAGAAAAAATGACTAAGAGCTACAACTGAAACCTTTGGCATCGACTACATATTTACAGTACCCATAAAGCCTAGGTGACTGCATCAATTTCAGAATATAGATCTTTACATCAGCCAAACTACAACTAAGAATATTTGGTAGCAATCATGAGATTTGTACTGAATATTAACTTTGTTCTTTACTTTATTGACTTTTGCAGCTAATTATAAAATGTTGGGAATCTAGACTATTGTGAAGCTGTACAAGCTGCCATCATGCATACATGAACTGTTGGTACAAGTGGCTGAAAATGCTTTTTCTGTTTACTGAAGCTGGAAAGTTGAGGCACATTCTTTCAAAAGTTGAGCCACTTAAATTTGCCACAAAACTGTTCAAAGTGCACATCTACATCATTCTTGCCACTGCAAACATTTGTCATAAACTGTACTGGTGTGCTTCTCACCTATGTTAGCCACACAACCCATGACAAGAATAGTCCAATACATGTCTGGTATGTTTCTCAACTATTGGCACCACTTAAAGACACCTATGTTAGCCACACAACCCATGAAAAGATAAGAAAAAGAAATTGACATAAAAAAATGGAACTATAGGCACTCGCAACAAAAGATATGTACAGTCTGGCACAGAGGCAGAAGAACAGGAAAAAGAAGATCACTATTAGGTATTTCAAACTAATTAATGAAAGATTACAGCAATATATTATCCCCAATGTCACCAAAGAATCAACCCGTTACACTTAGAGATACCGAAAAGAGAGAAGAAAAGGAAATTAGCATCAAAAGCTGAAACCTCACGCAATGACAACCTTAGCGCCGGCTTCCTCCAACTTCTTCTTGGCCTCCTCTGCGTCGTCCAAACCGGTGCCCTCCTTGAGCTTCTTAGGCAAACCCTCAATCATATCTTTGGCATCCTTTAAAGCCAAACTCGTAAGTGCACGTATGACCTTGATGACTGCAATTCGAGCACTGGTTGGAACGTCTTCAATAATAACATCGAATTCCGTCTTCTCCTCCACTGCGGCAGCGGCTTCGGCCCCGCCGGCGGCAGCTGCGCCCGGCGCGGCCACCGCAGCGGCCGGCGCAAAGGCGGCAGCTGAGACGCCCAGCTCAGCTTGCAACCAGTCGACCAGGGTTCGAGCCTCCTCCAGGGTCAGCTGCTTCAGTTGTGTACCTATTTCTTCTACTTTAGGGCTAGCAGTTGTGGCTCTGACAACCACACTGCGCCTTGCAGCGGCTCGTAGAGAAATACCAGGATTTTGGGGTTTCAGCGCCACGGTGCTGGAAAGGCGCGGTAGTGGCGCTCTCGAAAATGACGTTGGCGTTGAAGAGAGGAACAGGGTAGATTTTGTTACAGCCGCCATGGTTCTGGAATTTTTCTTCTTACCAGGGAAATTTCAGCCTGCCAAAAAAATGGAATGGATTACCTCCTTCGGCTTGAGGCCTTGAGGATAGCGTAGAAAGAGTTTAATTGCTTAAGAAATCAACTATGGGTGGATGAGGTATGTGTGGATAAGACGTTTAATTGCTTATGAAATCTACTTTGGAAACTTTGTTTATTGAATGTTCTATGAAAAAATATACTTCTTCTTTCTTTTTTCTTTTTTTTTTTTTGGTATCTTAGAGATTTTTCAGTTATAGGAATGATGAAATTAAAAGAGAGTTTTTTTATGAAGTCTACGAGACTGATAAGTCTATGGGACCAAGGGATCAAAGCCTTAGATTTTCTTTATATTCCTTTCAATGTTAGATCTCTTCTTATGGATCTTGATTGGAAAGTAGTTTGATTTATCTTATCCTCATCAAATACATTGTGGATGTTGTTGGCCTTCGAGATGAATTTGTACTCATGGACCAAGCGGTCTAAGAGACCAAAAGTTAATAACATTAACATATTTTCATATTTTTTCCTATGTCAACTCTTCTATTATGAATCTTGATGAAGAAATTTGCAAACTTGTAAAGTTGTGTTTCCTCAAAGAGCTTGTTTAGACTGTTCACCTTCAAGGTTTCTTCGAATTGCTTACAGATATCATCATACACCGCACACCCTATGATGAAGTGTCATCTAGTTTCAACAACGACTTTGCTACAAAAGACACATGTTTTGTCCTCCCACTTTTTTATATTTTTGAGGATTTTTGGTCATTGTTGCATAAGTTACTTATGATTTTCTTATTTAGAAGTATTGGGGGATTGGATTGCACTTCACATTCTTGCAAGCGTGTTTGGGAACTCTACAAGATATATTCAAGGCAAATTTGTAAACTGTATTTGTATTTATTTTTTATATTTTTCTTGCACCCTGCACTTATGCCTCATTATAGCTATAGTGGTGGCTTATGTATCTCATTCATAACTACAATTTTATATTTCATCCCTGATGGTGTACAAGATACAATTTGCACAAGTTTGTGGAGCGCATTTGCATCTTTTTATTTGTTACAAAATGTAGCATGCCTCTATGCTTCATTTTCCTAGCAACAAAATACAACATACCTACATGCTTCATGTTCCTAGTAACTTGTAATCCTATATATGTGCTCCACAAGTCTTGAGTTTAATGGGTCAATAAACCTCATATGCATCTGTGTACTTTAATACCTTATGAATCATATGTTTGTCTTTATATCCTACAACATTGAGAGTCTTTTGTTGATGAATTGTGAACTTCACTTGCAATTTGTATCTTTTACAATTCGTGCAAGCTACTTGTTTGTCTTACATTATGGAGATCACAAAATGATTATGCTAGTAGAATTACCTATATCATTTACTTATTTCAACCTTATGTGTTTGTCTTTGGCACTCTAAATCCTATGGAATTTCTCACCCTATGTGCACCTCCACAACCTTACAATTTGTTTCTCTACCTCTAAGTCATACAACCCCACAAAGTCTTATCTTATAGACTTGGTATCCCTCCTTGCAATATGCATGCCTACATCCCAAGCTTTCTCTACCATATTGCCTTCCATTATACTTATGGACCACCTTTTAAAAAATGCCAATCGCCTACATGTGCTTCTCTAATCTCGTAAGCCCACAAAACATTCATTTTGCAGACTTGACCAATGACTTTTAAACTTGTAAAGTACAAATGTATGCTTGTGTCTCTCAACTTTTCCATTTCAACAAAAATAAAACTCTTGTCCTAATGCCCAGATCATAGGTATGAGGGTGTTCAAGTCATTTTCCAACCATGGTTTTGATTTCAAACTTTCGCATACTATCATTCCTTCCCTTCAATTCTTATGCCCCACTTTCTCAATCAATTTCCTTATGCAACTTACTACTATTACTTTTACCTTGGCACCCTTTCCCTCAATTCCATCAAGTAATAGTAGTAAGTTGCATAAGGGTTGAGCCCCTACTCCCTTTATATTAGGAAGTTGCATAAGGGTTGAGCCCCTACTCCCTTTATATTAGGCATATCTATCAATTACAACCCTCCAATTTCAAGTATCTCTAGAGCTCAATCCTTTCTCGCTCCAAAATCCAATATCTTTGAAGACCATCCTCATTATCTTGTTTCTTTTCTCATATATGGCCATAGACATTTGCATCCACTCACATCCTAGGATCCTTGCATGCCATTCACTAAAACCTTAACTTTAGACCTTTGGAAAACATAATATTGAGATACCAAATGGAAATACATTTGAGAAACATCTTCCCAATTCCCCAATCACTCTCGAATTGTATTGTTTAGGTATGCATTTCCTTAAAACCTCATCTTTACACACATTCTCCTATACCCCTACCATTCAGACAAAGGATATCATCCATTAACATGGATGACCAAGGATGTCTTTAATGGACCTCAATTTTAATGGGATAAAATAATAAGAAACTTAAAAATTCTTATTAACATCATGTGCTCATGCTAGGCTTTCAACTTTTATATAAGGTGGAAAACTTCATTATTTTTTATCCGTTTATGTTAAAATGATAAAGAACAAAATATGGATTTGCAAGAAATTGTTTAACTCAAGAGTTAGGAGTAAGGAAAAATACCATGAATTAGCACAAGAACTAGGAGCATACACCAAAAAATAAGCAAGGAGGAGACAAGATGTTGAAAGGAGAAAGCAAAGAAAACCCCTTGTGAATTATGAATGAGGCATGAAAAGCCTAAAGAGAGAGAGAGAGAAAAGAATATGAGAAAGGAGCTCAATACAATATGATAGAACTACAAGAAGAGAGAAATTGTGTGAGAGAAATGTGAGAAAATTGGTGTAAAATGTGTGGAGAAATATCTCTTTAAGTAGAGATGAGTGAAGGATTTTGCATGTAACTCCCTATGTGAATGAGTGCCACATTCATACTTGTGTGTGAGACAAATGTGAGATTCCTCTTAAGGAGGAATATCTATTTTCCTTATTAAAAGAATTACAACTATGACATGTCCTCCCACTTGGACTAGAGGACAAAATACATTAGGATACCTTGGTTTATCTTATTAAATACATAAATATACCAAGGAAAGATTAAATTCTAACACCCCCCTTTAATCTTTACTTGGGGTAATTACATCAAGGGGTATCACACCCATTTTATTACAATGAAATTCAAATTTCTCTCTAGAAAGAGGCTTTGTCAAAATATCAGCAACTTGATCTTCACCCTTAGAATAAATGAGGGAAACTTTCTTTTCTGCAATGTGTTCTCTAATGAAGTGGTGGTGGAGAGAAATGTGCTTGGACTTTGCATGGTAAACTGGATTATTTGCCAATGCTATTGCACTTTGATTGTCACAATATAATGGTGTAGGTTCTTGTTGAGGTAGACCCAAATCTTCAAGTATTCTTCTAAGCCATAAAGTTTCTTTAGAGGCATGAGTACAACTTTTATATTCTGCTTCAGTAGAACATAGAGACATAGATTGTTATTTTTTACTTTTCCAAGAGATAGAACCTGAACCAAGAGAAAAACAATATCCAAAAGTAGATTTTCCATCATTGGGGTCTCCACCTAGATCTGAATCAGTAAAACCTTTTAAAGAGAAATCAAAATTTGCATCATAAAATAGTCCTAAGGTAAGAGTACCTTTAATATAACGTAATATTCTTTTAGCAATTTTGAAATGAGTTTGTTGGGGTTTTGACATAAATCTGGAAACTAAACCAACACTAAAAGATAAATCAGGACTAGTAAGAGTTAAATAAATTAGACTACCTACAAGTTCTCTATAGGGAGTAGCATCAATAAAAGGAGATTCCATATCTACCATTAATTTAGTTCCTAAATCACATGGAATTGAAACAGGATTAGCATCATTCATATGAAATCTATCTAGAAGATCTTTAGCATATTTACTTTGAGATATAAAAATACCTTTAGAGGTTTGCCAAATTTGCATTCCTAAGAAATAATGTAACAATCCTAAATCTGTCATTTGAAATTTTTGGTTGAGTTGAAACTTAATATTAGAAATTAAATGGTTAGAGCTGGAAGTAAGAATTAAATCATCAACATACAGAATGATAATAATTATGTTATCTTCACTATGCTTGATATACAAGTTAGGATCATTTTTACTTCTTTCAAAACCTTGGGAAATAAAGAAAGCATTAATTTTATAATGCCATTCTCTAGGAGACTGTTTTAAACCATAAATAGACTTCTTTAATTTGCAGACTAAATGTTCATTACCTTGTTGAATAAAACCAAGAGGTTGAGACATATAGATCTCTTCATGCAAATCACCATTCAAAAAAGCACTTTTAACATCCATTTGGTGAATAGGCCAATTCATTTTAGCAGCTAAAGCAAGAACAACTTTAATGGTAGGCATTCTAGCAACATGAGCAAATGTTTCATTATAGTCTATTCTTTCAATTTGAGAAAAACCACGTGCAACTAATATAGCCTTAAATTTACTAATTTCATTATTGGAGTTTAACTTAGTTTTATATAACCATTTACAAGAAACCAGATTCTTACCATGAGGTAAAGTAACTAAATCCCAAGTATTATTAGAAATTAAAGAGTCATATTCTTCTTGCATAACAGTTTGCCAATGAGGTTGATTTTTAGCTTGAGCAAAAGTTTGAGAATCATTAGAATTAGAAAGAGAAGACATAAGAGCATAATTGCAGTAATTTATCCTTCTAGGTTTAAGTCCACCCATTCTAGCAATGTAATCATCACCCTCATTAAGTAAATCTTTAAACCATTTTGGATTTCTCCTAGAATTAATAGAAATATTACTAGGAGGAGTAAACAAATTATTACCATCATCATCATCATCACTACTACTACTAGAAGGAACAAAGGCATTAAAAGGAGTATCATTACTATCTATTTGTTCATGATTATCCTATTTATTAGTATTATCAGTAGTGTTAGGAGCTGAAACAGAAGGAATAGAAACTTTAGGAATAGGGTTGAGAGATGGAGGTTGGTCCTCCACAAGAACAATGTTGCTGTGAGTAAAACCAGAATCTAAAATTTGAGAACAGTCATGGACACCATTTTCAGCAATGCAAACATCTCTAGCTATTTGAACTTTATTAGTAAGAGGATCATAAACTCTATAACCTTTAGTATTTTCAGAATAGCCAACAAAAATATGAGGTGAGGATTTAGGATCTAACTTTTTCCTTTTCTGTTTAGGTGTGTGAACATAAGCAGTGGAACCAAAAATTCGTAAGTGAGACAGATTGGGTTTTCTGCCTGACCAAACTTCTTCAGGAGTTTTATTGGGAAGGGCCTTAGTAGGAGTTCTATTAAGAATATAGGTAGCACATGCCATAGCTTCAGCCCAAAATTTATAATCTATATTTCTAGCATGTAAAAAACATCTAGCCATTTCTACTATTGTTCTATGCTTCCGTTCTGCCACACTATTCTGTTCTGGTGTATAAGGAACAGTAAGCTCGTGTTTGACACCAAAAGATCTTAAGTAAGAATGAAAAGCATGATTCACATATTTAGTACCATTATCAGTCCTAAGAATCTGAATTTTATAGCCACTTTGTCTTTCTACAAATACATGAAATTCAGCAAAAGTATCAAAAACTTGATCTTTACTATGTAAGAAATAAATCCAAGTTCTACGAGAATAATCATCAACAAAAGTTAAAGCATATTTAGAGCTTGATAGAGAAGTATTTTCCATAGGACCTAAAAGATCACTATGAATTAAAACTAACTTATTATTAGCTCTCCAAGATGATTTATGAGGAAAAGATTCTCTATGCATTTTACCACTCATACATCCATTGCAATCAACTTAGAAGTAGTAAATTTAGGTAGCCCATCTACCATATTTTATTTTTGCATTAACAAGATATAATCATAATTTAAATGTCCTAGCCTCTCATGCCAAATATGAAAATCAATAGTAGTAAGTAAAGAGTATCTAGGAGAGGAAAATTGATGAAATTTAAAGAGATTATCAGTATCTAGTTTAGCATTAGCAACTATTTGATCAGTGTTAGGATCAATGATACGACAATTCTTTTTATGAAACTCAACCTTATAATCTTGACATAATTGAGGAACAGAAATAAGGTTAGCTTTCAAATCAGGAACATAAAGCACATCATGTAATTTACCATTTGGAACAGAAACATTACCAGTTCCTTCAACTTGACAGCAATGATTATCAGCTAAGGAAAGAATATTCAAAGAATCAAGTTGCAAAGAATCAAAGAATTCCTTATGAGATGTAACATGTTGAGATGCACCACTATCTACATTCCATTCAAGAGGTTTAGAAGCATTAAAACTGACAGTAAAAGCAGAACGAGATTGATTTCCATTAGGTTTGCTATTTGAGTAATTTTGAGAATTACGTTGATCATCTTTTTGTTTCTTAAAACAGTTATGAATTAAATGACCATCTTTACCACAATAGGTGCAATAAGGCCTATTTGAATGATTATTATTATTATTATTATTATGATAGTTATTGGAATTATTATTGTTATTAGATCTTTGATAATTGTGGTTATTAGTTGAAGTATTAGTATTGTTAGGTCTGTGGTGATTTTGATTATTATTTGAATTGTTAGATCTTTGATGATTTTGATTGTTATTTGAATTATTATTATTGGATCTATTATTATTATGAGATTGAGAGACATAAGCATGTTCATGAGATTTTAGTATGCCAAATTGAATTAGTTTAGCTTCCTCTTGACGCAACATATTTTGAAAGATAACATAAGTTAATTGAGTTGCTAGAGAAGGAATAGCTAACTGAGAATAAATATTTGTAATAAATTGCTGAAACTGCCTAGGTAAACATTTACAAATTATTATGTGAATTATCCTTAAATAAGATAAAGTTACTTGTAACCCAGTTAATAAAACTTTAATGGAATCAAATTTAAGTAAAAAATCATCAACAGAATTGAAATCTGTATACCTGAGATCTTCAAGTTGGTCTTGAAGCTGGATTTTACGGGTCTCATCTGCACTATCATAGGTGTTTTTCAGGATGTCCCAAGCCTGATGGGCTTCTGAACAAGACGAAATTAGAACATACAATTCGGGACTTAAGGAGATTTCAATTAAACCAAGTGCTTCCTCATTTTTACTCTGCCAAGCATCTTGGTCAGCTTGAGAAGCAGTGGTTGCTGGTTTTGAACTGGCATTAGTGGCAATATCTAAAATGTGTCGAAGTCTTAGTATGAAAGTCATGTGAATTTTCCATGCATGGTAGTTGGTACTGGTCAATTTAATTTCTGGCATTAGGGTAGTCATGATGGAAAACAAGAATTTAACGTAAAGGACAGGAAAACTTGAAAGGAAAAAAACTTTAACATAACTAAAACAGAGAGTAGGAAAGAACAATTTTTAAACTAATTGAACTTGCATGCAATAGCAGAAAGCTATAACAGCTTTTGCCAAGGAGTCATGCAAGGAAAGAAAAACAACATCTAGAGGGAAAACACGGAGACTTAAAAGGACTAAATGATCTGGGATTCGATCTGAGCGTGCTTGTCCTGAAGCATCATAGCAAGCCCACTCTTAACCAGGTTAACTATGAAGCTTAACCCTTAAAAAATTAATTTGATTCTTTGCAATGATCCTTGTGAGTCTCGCCTTAACCATCTGTTAACTTATTTACGCTGGAGGAAAAAAAACTAGAAGAATAGAGAACAAATACTAGAAACAATTAATATTTAACAATGCATGCATGTAAGAATCCTTTATACTAACACAAAATATATCAACTCCAACCTATACGAAAACTGAAGAATGCAAATCCTCTATTATTAACACTCAAGAATGCTAAGAAAAACAAAGCTATATCAATCGAATCTAGACCAGAATTATCTCAGAAAAAAAATGCATGCAACAGATATTAGAAAAATTTTAAAAACACATGCGGAGATAATGATGAAATGTTATTTTATCTTTAACAAGGAAATATACTAAAAACAAACTGACACACAATTGACGATATTCCCCTTAAAACAACAAATAAAGATTGCAAAATTTGAACTGAAATAATATGAAACTTGAACTGGAATATACATGAACTGAAATAATAAACTAGGATAAAAATTTTGAAACTTGAAAAGATAAAATATTATAATATGAAAATTATTATAATATAAATTAAGATTTGAATTGATTTCTATAGCAATGAATCCAAACCTGCACAAACTCAATAAGGTTAATAATAACAATATATTGAGATTATGTAATCAAATAATTGGAATGCTAAACGTTAGGAATCAAGTAACAAATTAAATAAACCAAGTTTGGCGGTAAACCAGCCAAAGCCAAAATTTTTTTTGATTTTTTTATCCTTAAATCAATTAGAACAAGAATACTAATAAAAGATAACTCTCTCAAGAGTCTCCAATTTGGAGTGCTCCAAAATATGGTAGCTCCTTCACCTGTACACTCAAAATGAGATTAAACCAACTTGCTCTGATACCATGTTAAAATGATAAAGAACAAAATATGGATTTGCAGGAAATTGTTTAACTCAAGAGCTAGGCGTAAGGAAAAATACCATGAATTAGCACAAGAACTAGGAGCATACACCAAAAAATAAGTAAGGAGGAGACAAGATGTTGAAAGGGGAAAGCAAAGAAAACCCCTTGTGAATTATGAATGAGGCATGAAAAGCCTAAAGAGAGAGAGAAAAGAATATGAGCAAGGAGCTCAATACAATATGATAGAACTACAAGAGGAGAGAAATTGTGTGAGAGAAATGTGAGAAAATTGGTGTAAAATGTGTGGAGAAATATCTCTTTAAGTAGAGATGAGTGAAGGAGTTTGCATGTAACTCCCTATGTGAATGAGTGCCACATTCATACTTGCGTGTGAGACAAATGTGAGATTCCTCTTAAGGAGGAATATCTATTTTCCTTATTAAAGGAATTACAAATATGACATGTCCTCCCACTTGGACTAGAGGACAAAATACATTAGGATACCTTGGTTTATCCTATTAAATACATAAATATACCAAGGAAAGATTAAATTCTAACAGTTTACCATTTCTATCAATACACCACTTGTGTTCAACTATTAGATGAGGACCAAATCACTTAGGTTTGAGGGATTGACAAATGAGACCCTGATGGTTTCCTAGAGTTCAAAGTATAAAAACCCTTTGAATTCCTGAGGGTAGCTTCATGTGAAGGTTGTGTCTATGCTTCAAGTTTAAGACTTTCAAAAGTTTGGGAGATTTTAACATTTCAATATTTTCAAAACACAATTAAAATTATTGTAGAATAATTTTGCTTTGTATTTGTTGGAAAAATATATATATTTAAGTGAAACATTCAATTCCAACCAATATTGCATGCATAAATATTTTATACATGTTGTGGGTATATCATGTTTTAACTATTTATGGAATCTACAGCTAAAATATTTTGGTGGGTATTTTAGATCTAAGTACTTTATATGAACATTTAAGTTAAGAGTTATTTTACAAGCATGTGATTCGATGGTGTCGCATGTATGATTTGAAATATGACCTAGGTCATTCACCCTTTTTGTATACCTACAAACTAAAACTTGACTACTTATATGAGCATGGGAAGAGCTTCTTCCTTACTCCAAAGTACCTATTTGTTGATCCATTACAAATTTGTTCCTTATTGCAAGTGAAAATCTTCAACACCTAAATTATATGTTTAAATGGTAGGGTATATAATCGGCTCACCTTGCAAGATGAACATGTACTCGTGCCCTAAGGGTTGACTAGAGTTGGTAAAATTGTATATGCAAAAGTAAATGTTGTAAACAAGGTTACATGTTTTGATGATCTTGTAAGCCACCTATGTAGAGTGTAGAAAATGTAATGTGGGGCATCAAATTATGCAAGCCTTTGATTTGTAAAGGCTTGATAGTGTATAGTACGAGTTTAAGGAATGCATAGTCTATTAAGAGGGATCCATGGTTGATCTATATGGTTGATAGAGGTATTTCAAGGAGCTCCATAAGGTGTTGATATGAATTATTCTAGTCAAATTATGTAGTGCCTCTCGTGGTTGCATTTTGTTCCATGCTATTCTAATCCAAGATAGACTCTATTTTGATTTTGTGACTATTTAGACATGATGTGATCATATATTTGCATTGTGTGTTGCATTTTATTATAGTACATATTTTGGCTTTTCCAGTATCATAGCTTATTAGATGTTAGATTATAACATTGTTACCATTTTGATCATATTTGCATGATGATTTTGTTTAGATGTGACATGATGCCTAGTGATGACATCTAGTGTATTTTGTATTAAAGAACATTGGATTAACATGTATGATGTTTATATATGATCCTTGGTTATATCGTACCTTATATGTTGTTGGATGTTTCATTGCTGACTTTCACTTATATATGCTCATATTGTCATAAATGATTATTTTAATGTTTTATGTTGAAATAAAATGTTTATTAAATGATTATGTATATTGAGGATTAGAATATGGAATGACTAGTGTCGCAACATTCTAATACATACAACTGATCACATCACTAGAGCGTCAGTGTTCCATTAGGCGTAATTTATTATTATTATATGTGCTTTGGCTATTTATATTGTGAGTAGTTGCACTTGATGTTTATGTGTTTCAATGAACAGGTAACATACATTGGTTTGCCTGAGTTGCAGGTTTGAGCATGTACTTATTCCTAGCAATGGCACATGAGATAGTTTCACTAGCCTTTCATATTTTAGCCAATATCATTCGTGTATGGACGGTGTATCCGTAATTGTTATATTATCCCTCTCGTGTGTATGGATAAATCTAGATTTCATATGCATTTGTGATAGATCGGTCATGTGTCTGTGCATTTAGAGTCCCATAGTTGTCGCAGTTGAGTTACAAATTAAATGTTGATTTGAACTATTGGGGAATTTATTTTTGATTACTGGCTAACTAGCCATAGTTGAATTCCATTTAATTGGAATTGATTTAATTTAATTTTGAGAAGACTTTAGTTGTTTAATGTATTTAAGTTAATTTTGTATAAAGTCCTTTTTGGAAAAAGTGACTTTATATTAGAGGAAAGAAATCATTTTCCTCACTTTTACATTTGGTAAATTTGTTTTTGCTCTAAATTACTTCAGAGAAATTTTCTATTTCACTCATTGTGTTTGATCTGTTTGTTGGATCCACGTGGGTAGTGGCTCGTTGGATTCATGACACCATTTCTTTTCTTCATGTGGAGTCATTCACATTCTCATGGGCATTTCATTTTTCTTTCCTTGTGTATGTATTTTCCACTTTGTGTGAGGCGAGGATTTATCTATCTTCTATTTTAGTTTGTCTTTTTGAATGAAGTAAAATGTTATAGATTTGTGGACTAGGAATTAGTGTTCCCCCACACTTTCGTTTCTTTCCTTTACTTAGTTGAGATTTTATAAGTATTTTACGTTTTGGTAATTTGGAAATTATGGTTTCTATGGAGTTATTCTACCCATTTTTCTATGTGTGCCCAGAACGAGAATTTTAGATTTTATAAGTATTTTATGTTTTGGTAATTTGGAAATTATGGTTTTTGTGGAGTTATTCTACCCATTTTTCTATGTGTGCCCAGAACGAGAATTTTATTGGATTTTTGGGCTAGTTGAGCCTTAAAGGAAAATGAATTTTTATTTTGTAGCTAGATTTTAAGTTTTTTGGGGGTGATTTTTCATGGGTGCACCATTTTGTGTGCCATCAAGTTTCGCCTATCATTGTATATGGAATAATTAAATTGTTAGAGGTAGTAGTACTCCATGTTTGTAGTAGGATCATGAAATTAGAATGGATTGAGGGCATTCCAGATAATTGCTATTGTGATCCAAACTTACCCTTTTGATGTTAAAATGGTGAATTTTGTACTTTGTCAGAATTTGGGTATTTTAATGTTTTTGGGCATTTTGAGCCTTCCTCGTGTTCTAACAAGATGATTGATCAATTCCATGGGAATCCATTCTCTTGGAAAAGTGGACAATTGAACAACTTGTGATATGGCTTTGTTTAGTGGTTACTCAGTTTCTTGCCTTGAGTGCTTGGGGGTGATTTGACCTCTCGTTATTGCTATTATTGCTTCTGATGCTTATGGTGTTTTACGTCCTTGGTGTAGACTGAGTAGACGGTGCATATTGTGTTTTTGTCCTTGGTGTAGACTAAGTGGACAGGCTTTAGGTTATCCCATCCTTGGTGTAGACCAAGTGGACGAAGTCCCTATTTCATGTCCTTGGTGTAGACCAAGTGGACGAAGTGTTTTGCCTATGTCCTCGATGTAGACTGAGTGGAAAGTCTTCTTTTTGTGGTCTTCATCCTTTGATGTTAAGCCATAGGACTAGGTGTGTTGAGTAGGCATAAGGAGTAGCTCCTTACATGGACCCCAACCCAGAAGTGGTCACATAGGTTGCATCAACAATTTTTCTTAAAAGGTGATAACTTAATAAATAAATTAGGTAAAATATTAAATAAGAGTAATTGGAAACCCCAAATGTTGGGATTGGTCCATGCAGTATTGTGGAAACTATTGAATCCCCAGATGTCATGTGTAACCCGAGCGTGAGGCAGATGGTACTATGGAAATTGTTGAATCCCTGGATGTTAGGGTTGACCCAAGCATTAGGTAGATAATATTCACCCCATATTGTAGTATTGGTTTGTACGAGTGGTGATACTCCCTAGGTCTAGTAGTACCTCGGTGTACTATGGGTACGTGGTATCTTGGTTGTGTTTGTAATTTGATTCTCATGTTGAGTGTTTTCCATGGAATACTATATTATTCATATATGAGTGTGTTGGAACCTTTGTACCATTCTCTAAGTTTATGCATTTTTGTGGCATGTGTGTTAGCCACTCCCTACTTGTGTGTGTGCCTTGTGTTTGTGGTCGAGTGACTATCTATGTGATCAAAGTAGAATGGACCTAAGGGCTCCACATGGTAGGTTGGCATTACACTTTATCACCATTGGGGACTAGTGTACATATGGTGGAATTCTTCTAGAGACAGATTGTAGAGCATTATGTGCTCATTCTATCCTTTGTCATTCATTTCAGTGTATTATGATTGCAGATGTATATGACTAAATTAGAGTAGCTTTCATTTTTATATCATTCATTGTATCGAGTGTGTATGACCCCGAATTATTCTATCTCATACTCCTGGGTGTGGAGAAAGCCTTGTATTTTAGTCATACATTAGTGTCAGGAAATCTACCCTATTATTGGATTGAGAGAACATCTTTATGTTAGGTTTATAGTTCATTTTGTGGGCAACATGGTGCATTTATCAATTATTTTAGTGCATCTTTATATTCTTATAAGGATTTTGTTATTTCTTTTGGTGCATTTTGATGCAGGGGCATTCTAGGGTTCTCGATGAATATGCATGGAGGTGTGTTGTTTTGGTTGTGTGGTACTCGATTGCAGCTTTAACCGATGGTCTTAGTTATTGAAAGGAACTCAGTGAAGCATCTGGTGCTTAGTGGAACTTATGCTTGGTAATGCCTGTGTTTCTCGATATTGCTTGGAGTGGTCGGTTGTTTCACTGTTGCTCGGTTGTTTCTCTGGCGCTCGATAGTCCTAGTTTACCGACTGGAGTTCTTGGTGATTTGGTTGGTCGACTTGGTGTATTTATTGTTGGTAGCTTTTTTTTGTATTCTCCTATGTAGATCTAGAGGCCGACATGGAGAATTAAATGTTTGAAAGGCTATTTGAGAGTCAACTATTGTTGCATTTAATATTTTTTTGTAATGAGAGCTGACTTGGCTTAGGAGTTAATTATTTCATGTCCAGCCAACTTATGGCTGAAGATTAGTATTTAAGGAGTGTTTGGGTAGTTGTTTAGGCATCAGATCAAATTAGTAGAGATAGAAGCTAGATTTGGATCCTGCATGATCTTGAAGATTAGATTGTTATCTGATAGTTTATAATAGCAGAGCTAGTGGTTGCATGCTTGGAGACTTGTGAGCTCAAGTTCAGATCTTCCTTAGGGTTTTCATCAGTTGTTGATTATTTTCAGAACTGGACTAGTTGGAATTGGCTTCGATCTTTGTTGATCTTGCAGAATTGTTTCTTGATGGTAATTGGTCATAACCTGGAAGGCCTTACAGCCGAGCATGTTAATGAAAATTCTATTGAAAACATTGTCTTGTTGTGTTATTCCGCATTATGGTGTTTGGATCCTCCTTACCTATCTTGCGTCACATTTACAAAGAAGTATTACACATGAGAAATAGTATGGCACATATGTAGCATAAAGTAACACATTTACACTTTGGTTTGGCACATCTATTTTTATTAGATTAGAGCATATGTGACAGAAGGTACTTCCCAAGGGTATGTTCAAAAATTAATTTTGTATTTGGATTCCTTATGTTTTTGGGATGGTTTTCAAGTATTCACATTCTAATTTCCAATTCAAAATCATATAATTAAGATCACCTTTCAATTTGGGCTTAAAATGAACCTTGCCTTGGATTATATTGAGAATGAACTTGTCTCCTCGATAAGTGATCGTTGACAATGATCTAGTCTTATCCTGTAAAGTTTGTAGACGTGGTCTGGGCTCGCATGGGGTGGCTTGAACATGAATTAGTTATTCATGCTTGTATTATGGTTATCTTGGAACCCTTGGAAGTTTGTTTGAGTCTTTTGTTTGTGCACGATTATGTGACTATTGTGATTTACTTCTTATGGTTGCATCTTTGTGTATGCTTAATGGTTATATTGCACTTATGTACTTGATGTATATCTTTACCTTTCAAAAAAAGCATTGTGTGTATATTTTAACCATGTATTATGAGGGTTCCTTGGCAAGCCATTACATCCAGTATCAGAGTCCATGTTCACACACTAGGATCTCTATGTATATGTACCCATTGTGTTTGGTGTGAGTGATGTGTGGTTGTTCTATTCTCTAATGGATACCATTCTTTTTTTTAGCCTTAGTGTGGCTTGTTAGACATTTTACATGTAATTTTGATCCATATCTTGTTTTTCTCTTAAGGATGTCTCCTAGGGGTAGAAATGGGTGACAAAATACCCATTGGGTTGACCTTGAGGAGGAAGACCATGAGGAAGAGCATCACTAGGAAGATCATCAAGAGGAAGAGTAGCATGAGAATCACCAAGAGGATCAAAGAGGGGGTCATGGTGGTAATGATGGGAATCCTCAATTGGTTCAGTTACTACAGGAAATTATTGCTTGGTTGGGACCTCATCAAGAAGAATCTCACCATGGGGAGTCTTGGTTATCTGATCATGGAGAGTGAGAGGAGAGGAGAGAGCGTGAGAGTTCTCATACCTTGTCTAGCTTGAGAGTTGAGCATAGGAGAAATATGGTAGTGGTGGATGAGGGTTCTATCTATACATGACACGTGAGAGACCTTATGAGATCTCATCCATCTACTTTTGATGGCTCTTGCAATGGCACTGAAGCCAAAATTTGTCTATTATATTATGGATGTTTCTTCTCTATGCACTATTATGTGAGTAACATTAGAGCTCTGTGTTTCATTATGCACCTCAGGATTTTTGTGCTACTTGGTGGTGCATAGAGGAGCATTAGCTCCAATTGAATATCATGACCGAGTCATAGGAGATATTTGAGAAATGATTTCATAAGCATTTCCTTTTTGGCCAGTTCTATGGGGCACATGCTAGTGATTTTAATTACAATCTATGGCAAGGGACTATGAGAGTGGATACTGCAGTACAGACATAGGTTCTTTAAGATGAGACAATATTCCAATTATACTCATGAAGAGCCTATGTTAGTGCAACACTTTATTAAAATCCTTGATGGTTGTATTGTTGGAGATGTTCGTATGCACTAGCCGAGGAAAATTTCCCTTATTGTCGAGAAGGCAAGATTGGTCGAGGATAACATTGCTAGGGGTTTTGGTAGTAGGATAGGTGCACAGGTTTATAGTGCACAACCTTTTGGGTCCAATGCATAGAGTACTCAGGTAAAAGGTCTATAGGTTTTTCTGGGGAATATTTGGTACCACCTAGGGAAGGTCACTAGCATGGACATAGATAGAGGCATTTACAAGGTTCATTCTACAGGTAAGACTCTAGTAGTTCCTAGTCAGGACACCATAGTTTTTCACACCCTATAGATAGATCTCATAATTAAGCATCAAGGATTGAACCTCAGAGTGGTCAACAAAGCTCCAGTAGGGGTAGTTTCTTTTAGTCAAGTGCACCTTCTGTTGGTAGTGGTTTAGTAGAGGGAGTTGTTTTTATTGTGGCCAGTAGGGTCATATTGTTGTGCATTTTCCTCAAAGGTTAGTTGCATGAGTGAGTTAGATGGATGCTATTTTCAAGCCCACCATTAGGGATATTGTTAGGATTAACAAGGCAGAAATAACAATTACATGCAAATATAACCAATATCAGAAAACAATAAACCACATAGAAGAGAATGCAAGACACAAAGATTTAATGTGGTTCACCCAATCCCTAGGCTACGTCCACCAAAAGCGAGTCCAATATTATTATTATCCAGTGATTACAACCTGATTAAAATATGTAATCCCTTACAGCTCAATTTTGCCGCAAGTACTAAAATCATACATAATGAAATCCCTAACCCTAAGCCATATTATACAATATTTTTGTCGCTTTAGGGTTAGAATGAGTTACAATATGTCAGCCCAAAAATAGCTGAAAATATGTCAGCCTCAAAAAAATTCACCTCGGGGGTTGCATCCCTGAACCCCCGCTATTGGGGGCTGCCGCCCCCAAACCCCAGCTCGGGGCCCATCCCGGCCCTGAACCCCGGCAAGCTCGGGAGGAAAAGTGTATAGTACTTTCCTGGATAATACTTTCTTGATCAGTCACCACGATCTAACAGATATAGGTAGATACCATAGATTTTTTGTAGTGGTTAATAACCGTCAAGTTAAGCATCAAGACACTATAGTGGAGACTATAGGTGTGTTACATGGTACATCTACCTCTATTTTATTTGATTATGGTGCTTTAGGTTCCTTTATTTCCCTCTTACTTATGGAGAAATGTGGGCTAGCTTTGATAACATGACATATTGATAGTTAGCAAGTTGAGTTAGCCATAGGTTCTAGATTGGTCATGGATTCCCTTGTTTGTGGTTGTGTGTTGGATTTGGGCACCTTCACCACCACCATAGATCTTTGTATCCTACTCTTGGGTTCTTATGGCATTGTTTTGGGTATGGGTTGGTTAGCTTCCCACCAATCAAGTATAGATTTCTAACATAATTTGGTATAGTGTGTGGATGACATAGGTGGGCATGTTGAGCTTGTAGGGGTCCAGAGACCTATTTCACATCGCATGATCTCAACCATGCAACTGAAGTAAAGATTGCGATAGAGATGTCAGTTGTTCATAGTATTTATTAGTGACCTTGATGGGGTTGAGATTCAAGAGGTGTCTCTTGATAATTATCTACTACTTCATGAGTTCACAGATGTATTCTCGAGTGAGATTCTAGGTATGTCACCTCAGCACAACATATATTTATGTATTGATCTCATTCTTAGAGTTGAACCTATTTCTCGGGCACCTTAGCGTATGACCACTTAGGATTTGAGTGAGATTTTATTGTAGTTAGAGGATTTTTTATCCAAGGGCCATATCCATCCTAGTGTTTCCCATTGGAGAGAACCAATCATCTTCTTGAAGAAGAAGGACAAATCCTTGCATTTGTGCATAAATTATTAGTAGTTGACTAAGGTGACAGTGAAGAACTGATATCCCTTGCCAAGAATTGATGATTTTTCTTATTAGATGAAAGGACTGAGAGTGTTCTCAAAGATAGACCTTAAGCCAAGATACCATCATCTTCACGCTCATGAGGCTGACATTCATCGTACAACTTTTTGCACTCATTGTGGGCACTATGAGTTTAAGGTTGTACCCTTTGGGTTGACCAATGTGCCTTTGGTGTTCATGATCTTCATGAACTATGTGTTTTGCACCTATCTTCACCATTTTGTCCTTGTTTTTTTGGATGACATTATAGTGTATTCAAGGACTATGGAGAAGCATGAGGGCCATTTGCCTTAGGTTTTGCAGTGTCTTTGTGACCATTAGTTATTTTTCAACCTAGCCAAATTTGAGTTTTTTTCAAACTGAGGTGAGATATTTGATCCATATCATCTCTAGAGAGGGTATTTCTATGGATCCTTCAAAGATCTAGGCCATTAAGGATTGCCTAGCACCATCTAGTGTTCTTGAGGTTTGTAGTTCCATGGGTTCGGTGGGTTACTACTGCTGATTTGTGAAGGAATTCTCTTGGTTGGTAATGCTACAAGTGAGTTCATGGTACACACTAATGCATCGTTAGAAGGTGTGGGGATGATTCTCATGCAGGAGGGATGAGTGATAACATATGAGTATTAAAAGATCAATGTTCATGAGCTGAAATAGCCCGCCCATTTGAAGTTAGTAGAGGTTATGCATCTACTAGTGTGTTGGAGATATTTTCTTTTGGGTCATAGGTTTGAGTTGCATAGCGATCATCACATCTTGTGGTATATCTTTTTGTAGCCCAACCTAAATGTATGATAGTTTTGTTGGATGGAGTTTCTCCGTGAGTATGATTTTGATGTTCACTACATCAAGGGGAAGGAGAACATTATTGTGGATACCTTGAGTAGGAGAAGACATGGTATCTCTATTTTTTCTCTTGGTGTAGATTTATGTAGTTGTATTCTTAAGGCTTTACCTAATGACACTTGGTACAAAGAAGTTAGAGCGGAGATTGCCCTTGTAGGTCAATTTTAAAGTTACTCATTGGAGTCAAATGAACTTTTGTGGCACCATGGGTGTATTTATATGCCAATCTCAGATGATCTTTGTTCCTTAGTTTTATATGAGGTGCATTGTGTGTCATATTCTACACATCCTAGTGTCAAGAAGATGCATATTGATCTTAGAAAGTTATACTTTTCGGCAAAGATGAGGTGTGATATTGCCAACTTGATGGCTAGATGTCTTGAGTGTTAGAGAGTGAAGGTGGAACATCAACACCCAACAGGTCTTTTCTAGCCACATTCCATTCCTAAGTGGAAGTGGGACACCATATCCATTGATTTTATAACTGGGCTACCTATGGCATTGTGTCATCATGATGCTATTATGGTTACTATGGAAAATTTGTCCAAGGTGGCTCACTTTTCACTTGTGATAGTTTCTTATAATGCTACTTTAGTAGCACATGTGCTCATGAAGGATATAGTTCAGTTGCATGGGATACCTTGCAAGATTATTTTGGATCAAGATCTAGTGTTTACTTTCACACTATTGACATCTCTTTAGCATGTTTTGGGTGTGCAACTCAATTTTAGCTCACCATATCACCCTGAGATCGATGGTTAGATAGAGTAGGTGAATTAGGCTCTCGAGGACATGCTTCACATGTATGTGATGGATCAACAGTCAAGGTAGGAGGACTATTTGTACTTGGTTGAGCTCACCTATAATAATGGGTACCATAGTTCTCTTGGCATGTCTCATTTTTAAGCCTTGTATGGTTGACCATGTTAATACTATAAGGTCCAATATTATTGAGAGGGGGGTGAATCAGTAATCTATCAAATAAAAAAAAATTCACAATCCTTTCAACAATATCAACCTCATTCATTAACTTTAAACTTTATGCATGCAATAAACAAATTAACCATACAACCATCCAAACATGCAACAAAGTGACACCAGAATTTTATCGTGGAAACCCTGATTAAGGGTGAAAACCAAGGTGGTAATTAGCACCTACTAATAATCTATACTCTTATGAAATGTTCCATGTCAAAGGCCTAGCCCTATTAGGAGCTTACAATGATGTCCGGTTAGGTGTAGACCCTGTTAGGAGTCACCCAGTTAAGGGATTTACCTCTAGCCTTGTTAGGAGCTTTACCTTGTTAGGAGTAACCTTGCTAAAGGATTTCAAACCCTAGTTAAAGAGTCACCCAGTTAGAGAATTTACAAATCAGACATGTTAAAGTCTACTCAATTAATGGATTTTCTTATAGAAACTGTTAGGAATCAACAAGTACTATGATCTGGGTATAACACTTCTCCTTTGCTTGTTCAAATCCAATTAAGCTCAAAAATTCTTTTTCTTGCAGATGATCTTTTCTCTTTACTCAAACTCACCTTCGCATCCACGATCTACAACTTCATAATTCATCACTTGACATATAAATACATCTTTAATAACTAGGTCAACCACAACCTTAAACATGACCTAATACATTTGAATTTCATCATTATAATTCATTATCACTCGATCCTTGAATCCGAAGAGGTGTTACCAATAATTGATTGCAATTTCAAGTCCATGTCGGCCTTCAAATCCGTCACACGTTTAATTTAAATTAAGAATAGTCAAACCTTTTGACTACTTCAACATGCTTCCAATACTTTATTAAATCTGATCACCTCGAACAATGTAACACTAGCTCAATATGACAAATCTATTATGCCATGTCACCTTGACACCTGGATCATGAAAACATTCACCACAACTGACCACATCAATACTACTCACCGATCTAACATGAATTGTTCAAACTTGTTCAAACATTTTGCTAACTTTCACAGAATGATCTTCTGTCCCCTAAAACTATGCCTTGCAATACTCCAAACAACTTGCAATCATAGCATCAACAACATATCCTAGTCAAGATAAACACATCATGACCACAACACTTAGTTGACATCAATCACTGATCTCCCTCTCATCAAACCTGTACCAAAACATTCTAAAAAATCTCTTTAATATCTTTACATTAGTTATGCCAATATACCATGCAATACACCTTTGAGTTGGGATCATTTGGAGGATTGTGTAGTTTTGCGTTCTAAGATGCTTTAAGTTATGGAGTAGTAAGTGGTTTGTATTAGAGAGCATTTGGTTATTTCTCAATATTGGAAGAATAGCCCCATCCATTATGGGAAAGGCTCTTAGTGTCGCATCTTGTTTGTCCTTTGAGATTCTTGAGAGGATTGGTCATGTTTCCTATCGCTTGGTGTCACCACCTAGCATATTATGCATCCACGATGTATTACATGTTTCTGTGTTTAGATAGTATATTCCTGATGTAACCCATGTTATTGATTGGGGTGCTTTACAAGTAAAGGACGAGAAACTTTCATTGGTGCCCATTGAAATTCCTCAACATCAGAGGTTGACCCTCAGGAGATGAGACATAGAGTAGGTAAGAGTCCAATGGGACTTGCACGATGAGACTTCCACTACTTGGAAAGATGCTTTGTTGTTGAAAGTTTTGTACCCATATCTTTTTGTAGACTTCTAGGAGTAAGCCTATGCCTAGGGGGAAGGATGTAGTGCCTCTCGTAGTTGCATTATAGTCCATGCTATTCTAATTTGAGATAGACCATATTTTGATTATGTTACTATTCTCATGATGTGATCATATATTTGCATTGTGTGTTGCATCTGATTATAGTACATATTTTGGATTTTCCAATATCATAGTTGATTAGATGTTAGATTATATTGATGTTACCATTTTGATTATATATGCATGATGATTTTGTTTCGATGTGACATGATGCCTTTTGATAATATCTAGTGTATTTTTCATTCAAGAACATTGGATTAACATATTATGATGATTATATATAATCCATGGTTATATTGTACCTTATATATTGTTGGATGTTCCATTGTCGACTTTCACCGATATATGCTCATATTGCATAAATTGTTATTTTAATGCTTTATGTATAAATAAAATATTTGTTAAATGATTATGTACATTAAGGATTAGAATATGGAATGATCAGTACCACGACATTCTAGTACACTTGATTGATTGTGTCACTAGAGCGTTAGTGTTCCATTAGACGCAATTTAATATTATTCTATGTGCTTTGGCTATTTATACTATGAGAAACTGTACTTTCAATATTTGAGTGTTTTAGTGAACAAGTACCATACATTGTTATGCTTGAGTTGCAGGTTTGAGCATCTTTATTCCCAGCTGTGGCACAAGAGATAGTTTCAGCGACCTTTCATGTTTTAGCCAATATAGTCCCTATATGGACTGTGTATCCATAATTGTTATATTATCCCTTTGCTAAGTGTGGGTAAGTCTAGATTTCATATGCATTTGTGATAGACCAGTTATGTGTCTGTGCACTTAGAGTTCCCATAGTTTTTGTGGTTGAGTTATAAATTAAATGTTGATTTTAACTATTTGGAAATTTATTTTTAATAACTCGCTAATTAGCCATAGTTGAATTCCATTTAGTTGGATTTGATTTAATTTAATTTTAGGAAGTTTTAAGTTCTTTTTTGGAAAAGTGACTTTATATTGGAGGAAAGAAATCATTTTCCCCACTTTCACATTTGGTAAATTTGGTTTTTGCTCCAAATTGCTTTGGAGAAATTTGTTATTTCACTCGTTGTGTTTGATCCATTTTTCAGATCCATGTGGGTCTTGTCTCGTTGGATTCATGTCGCCATTACTTTCCTTCTTGTGGAGTCGTTCACATTCTCATGGGCATTTCATTTTTCTTTTCTCATTTTAGTATTTGCCACTTTGTGTGAGGCAAGGCTTTCTATATCTTCTATTTTGGTTCATCTTTATGAATGAAGTAAAATGCAATAGATTTGTGGGCTGAGAATTAGCATTCCCCCACATTTTCATTGTTTTCCTTTACTCGGTTGAGTTTTTATAAGTATTTTACATTTTTGTAATTTGAAAATTATGGTTTTTGTGGAGTTATGCTATTTTTTTGTGTGTGCTTGAAATGGGAATTTTATTGGATTTTTGGGCTAGTTGAGCCTTCAGAAAAAATGGATTTTTATTTCAAAGCTAGATTTTAAGTTTGATTTTTGGGCTTTTTCGTGGGCACACCATTTTGCAAGTTGTCCAATTTTGTTTGTCACCATGTTTGGCATAATTGAATTGTTAGATATAGTAGTACTCCATGTTTGTAGTAGGATTATGGAATTGGAATAGATTGAGGACAAGTTCATAATTCCTATCGCAATCCGAACTTACCCTTTTGATGTTAAAGTGGTGATTATTGTACTTTGTTGGATTTTGCTAGAATATGGGTATTTTAATGTTTTTGGCCATTTTGAGCCTTTCTCATGTTCTAATGAGATGGTTGATGGATTCCATGGAAATATGTTCTCTTGGGAAAGTAGCCAATCAAGCAACTTGTTATTTGGCTTCCTTTGGTGGTTACTTAGTTTCTTCCCTTGAGTGCTTGAAATTGATATGACCTCTCATTATTACTTTTCTTACTTGTGATGATTATGTTATTCCACATCCTTGGTGTAGACCAAGTATACAATGCATCTTGTACTTTTTTCCTCAGTATAGATTGGGTGGATAGACTTTGGGTTATCCCATCCTCGGTGTAGTTCAAGTGGATGAAGACCCTATTTAATGTCCTTGGTGTAGACCAAGTGGACTAAGTATTTTCTTATGTCTTCAGTGTAGACCAAGAGGAAAAGATTCTTGTTTTGGTCTTCATCCTTTGATGTTGAGCCATAGGAATAGGTATCTTGAGTAGGCATGGGAGGTAGCTCCTTATGTGGACCCCAGTTTAGAAGTGGTTACATAGGTTGTGTCAGAGAGTTTTCTTAAAAAGTGATAACTTAACTAATAAATGAACTAGGTAAAACATTAAAAAAGAGTAATTGGAAACCAAGGATGTTAGGATTGACCTTTGCAGTATTGTGGAAACCATTGAATACATGGATGTCATGTGTCACCTAAGCTTAAGGTAGATAGTATTGTGGAAATCATTGAGTTCCTGGATGACAAGATTAACCTGAGCATGAGGTAAATGATATTCACCTTGAATTTGAGTACTGATATGTGCATGCGGTGATACTTCCTATTGTTGGTGCTCTCGTGTCTAGTTATAGTAGTAAGTAGTACCCTCATGTACTATGGTTATGTGGTATCTTTATTGTGTTTGGACTTTGATTCTCATGTTGAGTGTTCTCCATAGATTACTATATTTTGCATATATGAGTGTGTTGGAACCTTTGTACCATTCTTTGAGTTTATGCATTTTTTTTACGTGTGTGTTAGCCACTCCCTGCTTGTGTATGTGTGCCTTATTTTTGTGGTTGGGTGACTATCTCTATGAGCATGGTTGGGTGACTATCTCTATGAGCATGGTGGAGTGGGCCTGAGGTTTCCACATGGTAGGGTGGCCTTGCACTTTACCACTGCTAGGGACTGGTGTATAGATGGTGAAATTCTTCTAGAGACAAAGTGTAGAGAATGATATACTCATTCTATCATTTTCCATTCATTTCAATGTATTATAATTGCACATGTATATGCTTATTAGAGTAGCTTTCACTTTGATGTCATTCATTGTATTAGGTGTGTATGACCCTAAATTATGCTATCTGGTACTCCCCAGTGTGGAGCAAGCCTTGTATTTTAGTCATACATTAGTGTCAGCAAATCTACCCATCTATCAAACTGAGAGAACCTCTTTCCATTAGGTTTCTAGTTTATTTTGTGGTTTTCTAGGGGTAGTGTGGCTCGTTTATTATTTCTTTTAGCACATCCATATAATCTTATGGTGCTTTTGTTATTTCTTTTGGTGCATTTATAGATTAGTGTAGTGCATATGAAAAATAATGTAGCACAAAAACACTCTATTTTGGTGCATCTATTTTTATCAGATTAGTGCATCTATGACATAAGGTACTTCCTAAGGATCTATACAAAAAATAATTTTATATTTGGATTCCTTATGTTTTCGGGATGGTTTTCAAGTATTCATATTTTGTTTTATGATTCAGTATGATATAATTATGACCACCTTTTGATTTGGGCTTAAAATGAGCCTTTTCTTGGATTGTATTGAGGATGAAATTGTCTCCTCAATCGGCTGATCTGGTATTATCATATGAGGAATGTGGGCATGGTTCTTACTCTCATGTGGTGGCTTGAACGTGACTTAACCGTTCATGCTTGTATTGGGGTTGTCTTGTAACCCTTGGAAGTATGTTTGAGTCTTACGCCTGTGCACGATCATGTGATGGTCTTGGTTTACTTCTTATGGTTACATCTTTGTGTATGTTTCATGGTTATATTGCACTTATGTACTTGATGTATATCTTTACCTTTCAAAAAAAATTATTGTGTGCATATTTTAACCCTGTGTTCTAAGGATTCCTTGGCGGGGCATTACACATTTTTTTATTTGATTGTCTTGGGGGAAGTTGATGGTATATGATATTGTAAAACACTTTATTTTACAATTAATAGAAAGGGGATATCTCTAACTAAAATGATAATTTGAAATAGATGATCTAAGTGTGTAACTTCTTCTTTTACAATGTGTGTGTGTGTCTATATATATATATATATATATATATATATATATATATATATATATATATATATATTATATAATATATATATATATATATATATATATATATATATATATATATATATATATATATATATATATATATATATATATATATATATATATATATATATATATATATATATATATATATATATGCAATTCTATATCTAATTTCAATACATGTATGTGTTATATGTTCTCTTGTGGGAATTGACTTCATTGTTCAATGGACTAGGCATTGGTCTTGGTGGAAATATATCAAAATATATCCAAACATTTAATTTAACTAAATATATTTTATTTATTGTTGTTGTTGGAGTATTTTAGGTTTTACATGTTCTCATGTTTCAATTGTATACTAATGTTAAAATCCTTTGTGAGATTGAAAATAATAAATTGTTATAGGACCATGCTAACATGTCTACAACTTGCACATGTATATACAAAGCATCATGGGATTCACAAATAAGAAAGTGAAACTATTTTTATCTTTATGTGCATTTGGAAGGATGTTATTATCTACTTAATTGAGGTCTTATAGGTCTTGTAGTTAGTATTGCCATGAATTAGTGACATGTTTTTAATTTAATTGTCATTTTTAATGACCTAAGGAATGACCGACTTGGCCTACTAGAATCCAAAAAGTAAGAGAATTTTCCACTCTTATGCATTGGCCCATTATTGCCACCAGTTTATCATAAGTGCAATATGTCATCCCTAGTTGACCTTCCTCAAGCTTAGGTCTTGGCCACATTATTTAAAGTTGTGGAAATATAACATTCAAAATCAAAATTCTCATCATGGTCTAACATCGTATAAATACTTTGTCTCCAAGAAAACATAAAAGACCAAGTGGGCTCTCCCTAATTTATAGAAATCATGTCAAAATATATCATACTTTTAGAACTAAAAGAGTTATAGATCTTCTTGTTGAATTTAATTAAAAGTCACATAAAATCTTCAACTCTTTGCTTGCAATCAAAATGCTATATGTTTGGTAAGAATCCTATGGTGACTCTTATTTTTATGTCATTTTTGGCTAATAGATTATAACTAATTTGATACTATTTACAATTTTTTAAGAAAATAATATATTTATAAGAAAAAAGGAATATAATTAACTTCATAATAGGTAGGTAGTATAATTAATATTTAGTAAATAAATAAATATTATTGCAAATAAGATATGTGCATATACCTCAATCTCACATCACATGCATCTATGCCCTAAAATATAATATTTTTGATTAAGGTAAAAACAGGTTTTGAAGGGACCCCGAAACCCTTTACAATTCTGGGACGAAAGATAAGTCTATTGAAGTTCCATTAGTACAACAATCCAACCAAAAGCAAAGGACTAGACCCCACATGAGCACACAAATGATAAATCATTACAAGCACCCACAAGAAAACAATCCATCCAAAAGGAGGAGGGACACCAAGACCAAAACGCCAGGCCTAAAACCTCTTTTTATGAGATCGGAGAGTCATATCGAAAGAAGAGGAGGATTTCTTTGAATTTTTTCCTTTGACAGTAATCCAACCATCTTCGACTTCCACAGCCTTCTTCTACCAGCAAACTGAATCCAAAGAAACAACCCCCAACAAAGAATCTAAAAAACTCCCAGCAAGAGGGACAGTGACAACATTACCCACAACAAAAATCATACTAGCAGAAGTGGCAGGAAAAAACAATCTTAGGATCAGGGCTTGCTAGATTTCCAGCAAGAGGAGCGACAACACCAGAATCCTCACCAGTAGGGCTGGCAGGAACAATGTCCATTGATCCACTAGCAAAGCTGGCAGGAACCACAGAACCACTAGCGGAAGGAGAGACAGATCCCTGCAAATGCACAACAAGGTTGGCATGAACTCCAACCACAGAGCCACCAGCAGGGGACCTCGTAATATCTGACACATATTAAAAATTAATGAAACCTTGATTGAAAAAAATTCTTTGAGAGTATTTACAAAATCTTCTAAAGATCATTTTTGGTCAAACTAAATCAAACATTAAATACAAACATTATATACACAACTCTTCAACTTGAACCTACAACACTCTCATTAATTTTGGTTCACCATCATTCCAAGTGAAGAATCACACATGGCACACCTATTTCTCCTTATACATTTGATTCTCATGGTCATTATACTAACTATATATAGTAATAGAATACCAAAAATGCACCTCAACACTATAGTATTATTTGGCATATGTATAAGAGCACAAATGTACCTCTTTGGAAAAAAAATGGACAACTCATTTTGATGGAGGAAAGCTGCCCTAATAGATAACTTTGAGTTGTGTCCAAGCGGTCTTCCATTCTTCTCCTACAGAGGCTAGTATATTGCATTGACATTCAATCTTTGACCTCTTTCATTGTGGATGGGGTTGTAACTTCTTGACCTTTCTTTTTTTATTCCTCAAGAAACTTCACTAGGCCAATGAGCTTCAAACCACAATGTCTCTCAACTGACTAAACTACATCTTTATCTTTTCCTTTTAATCTACTAGCAAAGACGTATGAAGGTAAAATTTCTCAAATTATACCCTTTTTTGTACCATATGTGTCCTTCAAGTTAATAGCACTAGAAATCGGAACACTATAAAACTCAATTGAGTCTATGTAATATTTTATTCTTATGGTGGAAACCAACCATCTAAGGAAAAAATAATAAATTGCAATGACCTCATCCAAACATTTCCTAAACTCTTTAAGGATGTCCTACAATCTATTGTGTGTAATTGCACATCTATCTACAATATTTTACAATATATTTTCCTCCAATATATTCCATGCATCCTTTTGTAGATTAGCTTCCAATTTAGAAGCATGTTCCTTTAAATAGTCAAGCAACATTTTTAGATATTTCACATTCTATAAAGAAAGATCAACAATAAATTTTGGGAGGCCTTCATGTAAGACCTTGATAGCATCGTCAAAATATTTAGTACTCCACATGTGTGATTTGATAAATTGTTTTCTTGCAGATTGGTAAAGTATATCACCAAGATGTAACTTCTAAAGTGGGGTAAGTTTGGAAAGGTCCATTTAACCTTATTATATAGGAACTTACAAAACTTAAATGGTCACAACTTGCGCAAATTGTATCTGCAAACTTAGGAGGTTTGTGAATGCATCACCATTGGGTCTAGAGGATTCGCCTTTGGGTATAGAGGATTCACTTGTCTTCTTTTCTTCTCTCTTATACTCCCTTACCATATCTCTTCTCTCCATCCTTCTTCTCATCCATATCCTTCTCCAAAACCTTCTCTATATTTGGGATATTTCCAACATCTACCTCATAGGTGTTCTCTAGGACTTTCTTTTTTGTCTCTGCATTCATTGTGATGTCTAGAAGAGATCAATCTATTAGACATTCATCTTCATCAACCTTCTCCAAAGGAGAAAAAAATTCATCCTTCTTTAGACCTTCAAGAACTTTATTTGTCTTTTCTTCAATATCCTTTATTATCCACACTATATCTTTCTAATCCCTTCCCATCGTAGTATTAACTATTTCCTTTTTTCTGGACCTCTATCAAAGTTCTTGGGAAATCTTCACCTTATCTTCATGAGATAGAGAATCACATATCTTATTCTATGCATCTCTAAGTCCTTTCATAAACTTGTCTAAAATAACATCCAAATGCACAAAAAAAACATCATATGTAGAATAATTAATTTTTCAATTATTTCCTTGTTTGACAGAGGAGAATCTTCATATAAATTCATAGTCATTTCAAAAAGACTCATTCCTAACAATGGCATTTACTAAAAGTTCAATATTTAAGGGTTGATATGTAGTGGCAACTAGAGGAGCATCTTTACTATTCTTCTTATTTTCCTTCCCTTTTCTCTGTTTTGCAATAGTCTCTATGGGATAGACTTTGGACTTCTTTTTGTCACAAGAGGTTCTATATCATCTTTTTCCTCTCCAAGTTTTCTAGAAGTTGTTTCCTTAGCAATACACAAAACTCAAATTTTGCACCCTCTACCACCATTTGATAGGCCATGTGAATGGTGGTAGTAGTTTTGATACCCTCATAATTCTATAAATATATATTTTGTATGAAATTCCTTAGATCACATATCAAACATTGGGATCTTTAATATCTTCTATTGTCATACTGTGGTTGTTGAATTGTGCATTGATTACCCTGGTAATTGTGTCATTCTTGACAGACTTTTGAACAAGAACAGTTCCCGAAACATACAACCTAGTCAGTCCCCTAATGGAATCCTTAGTGATCTTATATGGCTTATCCAACAATGTCACATCATCATGTATTCTACTCAATATGATTCTCATCCACTCATGCTCATAAATGAAATCTAAAAAACCCTTCTAGATATCCAAACCATAGCGTCTTCACTGAAAAGGCAATATGATATCACTTGTGTTCATATTGGGGGGTTTTAAATGAGAAAAAAAGGGGGAAATATATCTGCCTAAATAGGGGAGAGGCGGTTTATATAGGAAAATGGGTACAAGGGATATTGGGTGGGTATTGGATGGGGTGACAAAAAAGGAGTTTGGGGCAATATTTTTTAAAAATAAGGGGATTCTTTAGTATTCCATGAACGCACTTGCTATGATTTGAGCTCACTAATTGAGGCCCTGTGATCCAAACCCTTCTTTGGAGTGTGCTTGTATTCAGTTTGAATTTCTTTGTGTCACTCTCAACATATTTTGACCAATTTCATGTGACTTATCTCTGTCAATGACAAATGGATGTATGCCCTAATCTTTGTAATGTACATTGCACCCATGAAATGCATTATCTTTGTCTTTGTCCATCACCACAAAGGAATATGGTTTGACTTTTGGTCGAGGCTTCATTGAAGCATCAACAACAATTGGTGTAATTATCTCAATTTCAATACTTCAAAATAGATTGCTTAAAAATGGTAAAATACTTGAGAACATTGTCCCTAGGGTTTGTGCACACATTATTGCAAGAGGATCTTCTTCACACAACATTTCTCTTCAAATCACACAACTAAAACTAATGAAAAAAATGCCAAAAATATAATATATTGTGCCTGTCAAAAACCCTAAGTGTTCCACATTGAATGCATATGATCTGGTACATAAAACATGTGAAAATTTGATACTATGTATACACAGTGAACATTGAAGTCTCCACAAGTCTCTACAAAGATTTGAAATACTCCAGACATTCCTCTAATACATTTTTCATGCTAATTCTATCCATCTTCCCAACCTTAAGGGGGTTTATAATTATTTTAATAAAAAATCCCCCTTAGACAATGTTCTTTATTTAGTTTTTAGAAGAAACATTTGCACCACCATGAGGTACAAACTCATCATTTCCCTTTCTTTCTTCCTTATCATCAAACTTCTTGACCCATGTCTTATGTATCTTCCCCCTTTCTTCTTTTACATCTATATTCTTTAATGGAACAAAAGATCTTTCATTCTCTCCTCTACGAAATCTAACAATGTGTACTAGTTTATTGCAATTGTAACAAGTTGAACCATGTTGTCAACCATTTTCACTCCCTCCAATATTAGATCTACACTCAATAGTCTTGTGCCCAAATATTGTGCATGCATAACAGTAAATATTTAAAGATTAAACATTCTTCCCATTCTTTATATTCAAAGAAACCATTTTTCATCATCCTACTTCTACACTCATTAGCTTTATGTTCAATTTTATTGCAAGCATGACATTGACCATTAAATGGTTGAGATTTTTAAATTTGCTTCTACATTTACTAGATCTATGTCCAAACTTGTTGCAATAAAAATAAATACCATTGAAGAATTGAGAATATCTAGTTTGAGTAGGACTTGACTTCTTGAAATTCATCTTGTTCTACGCCAGAGTGAAACTATTATGATCTTTATTTGTTTTCTTGGATTCATCCTTGACATTTTATTTTCTTTTGTCATCCTTGTTGTGGGATTTAGAACTTTCTCCTTTATTTTAACCAAAACCACTCATCTTTAGGTGTTTTTAGAAAGTTGAGCATTTCATCAAGAAAATTAATGTCACTTTTGAGTTTCAATCCTTTGTCAATATTTTCTTTTGCATCCTTAAACTCCTTAAAGGTAACAACCTCTTACTCAAGCATAGTGCATTCACTAGATTTTATATGTAGATTGGTTTCCAAACTATCAATAGTCTACTTTCCTTTTTCAACTTGAAGCTTCAGATGGACTATGCTATCTTCTACATTCTTAACTTTTTCTTGATATTCTTTGCATGGATCTCTGGCATCTTCCAGATGATCAAGAGAAAATCTAAGTTCTCCTTTAAGATCTAATATTCCTCGAACATCCCATACTTTAGGTTTCATGGAAACTAATTCCTTTGATTCACATATTATGTTCAAATACAAGATCTACCTTAGCTATTAAATTGTTACACCCCTAATGCAGGGGATGGGGTAGGAGCGAAACAACATTTATTAAAACTTAACCAGTTATTACTTGTTCATTCCATTCAACACATTTTCAAAAGCAGCTAATAAGAGGAGAACGTGCAACTCAGAAGAATGCCAAGATTTTTACGTGGAAGATTCAAGGAGTAAAAAACCACTATGAAATCCAACTTACACTATATGAAAAAATGATTCCAACGATTGTTTTAGGCTCTTGGATAAGGAATCTCACTACCCCTGAGAATTCTAGACTAAGGTGCACTACCTCAAGGCAAGATACAAGAACTCGTGGATTGAAGATCTCTTCTTTAAAGCAAGATACAATATTATATCATTATAAAAAAATGTATTTAATGAACTATAGTACAAAATGAATTCTCCAAAATGTTGGTTATAGTTCTCTCCTTCATACATCAAAAACTAACTTCATCATTATGTTTCACAACACTAATCATTTTCTCTATATTCACACTTGTGCAGCATTGCACTTATACCATACACTACCTATACATACTCATTGATACTTGACTCCTACAAAATTTGTACATACACACACACACACACACACACACACACACACAAATATACATACAATTATATCAATTAGGTCTACCTAATTAGATGAAATGTGTAGTGTGCAATATATAGGTGAAGCACACTATCTCTAGTGCATTGTAAAAGGAAAATAAAACATGAACACTATCAAACCATGTCAACACTATCACCACTTACTCCCAAAACTTCACCTTAATCTCTGCATACAATCCCACACTCCCAAAACACTTATGCGGGCTCAATAAAACAAGTGAAGCAAGCCAAATATTCAACCTTAATTCATCATGCATACTACAAAAACACCAATGATGCACAATGTATCATCATTTGACATATGTGTATATATATATATATATATATATATATATATATATATATATA